>PVKS010002725.1:0-113946 GCA_004027875.1 Aplodontia rufa | reverse complement strand
TCATTTCCTGCCTCAGTGTCCTCACCTGGGTGACAGGGTGTGTCAGGCCCTGCCTTGTGGCCCTGCCAAGACTTCGCGAAGGGACTGTGAATGAAAGTGCTTGGTGTGCAGGGTGCAGGTGCCACCTGACTCCTTTGGAGACCAGAAGGGAAGGTTCCTGACAGTTCCCAGGGAAGGCAGGAGCAGCTGCTGCCCGGAAATCTGCGCGAGAAGAAAGCGCCTGCTGTTGGCCCGAGCCCAGGGCTGGCGCGCTGCGCCCCAGCGGATCATTTTCATGAAAGCTACAATTAAGGGGAAGAGGGGTTTATTAAGAAAGCTGGGGGCGGGGGAGCGTGGCCCTGGCTGCTGTCAATGCTGTGATGAGACTGTAGCGGCTCTTCTGTTTTGCTGCTGATCCAGAAGTCGGTGGCCCGGGGCAGGCTGTGGGGGGGGGCACTGCCTTGTGGCTGGGGGCTTGGGTGACAGCAGTCGAGGCTGTGTGGTGCTCCTGTATGGAGCCACCTTCCCAGGACCTCGAGCATCCTGACTCACTCAGTGCCCCACCCCAGGGTGTCCTGTGGTCATCCTGGTCCACAGGGGAGGTGACGGTCAAGGTCAAGCTGCAGGTAAGAGGCAGAGCTGGAATTCAAGCCCCGAGACAAGAGGTAGCTAGGAGGGTGCAAGGGCCAGGAGAGGAGTTCTGCCACTGTGACCTCAGATGCCACTTGACCTTTGTGGGTCTGGCTTTCTCATGAGCCTTGGCAGAAACCAGTGCCGGATGCTCGACGCAGGGCTGGGTGGGACGCACGGCAGGCTGTGTCCCGTCTCCGCTGCAACCACTGTTCTGCACGAGGCAACTTTATTCATAAAAAATAGCTGCTGATCTGGCCCACGGGTCGTGGTTTGCTGTTCTGTGATTTCAATTCATCACGTTCCTTTATCACTTTTGCTTCATTATATTTATAGTCTCAACGTTTTTCCGTACGTCAGTTCACAGCTTTCCTTAGAGCTGGGGAAAACCGGACTGGATGAGCTAGCTGTGGATCTGTGCTTTGTGGCAGACATGAAAACAAACTCCTAAACTACTTCCTGTGTTGAGAAAGGGCGCGCAGTCACCTCAAGGGCTGGAAGGGCTGGGGTGCGGCTCAGTGGTGGGCGGCTTGTCTGGCATGCACGAGGCCCTGGGTTCCAATCCCAGCACTGCAGGAAGAAAACCAACCAAAGGGCAACGCCGAAAGCCCTCAGCGAGCGCTGGCTCTGCCTACGGGGCCAAAGTGCCAGTGCCTCTAGTCCAGCCCTCCCTGCACCTGAGGCTCACATCTGCCCGGTGCTCTGCACCTGACGGCCACCTGTCACCTCCCAACTCCTGGCTTCCTGCGAAGCGGCCTCAGGTGGTGCCCACAGCCCAGCCTCAGGCGCCCCTGGGCTCCAGTTCCACCTGTCCAGGCTCTGGCCCTCGGCTCCCCCTCCCTCCAGGGCCAGCGCCAGGCCTTTGTGCAGCGCTATCTTGGGAATGTCACCACCACTCCAGGCTCTGCTTCTATTCATCCCAAACTCCTCTGGGTGGAGAAAGCAGGGACTGTTCCTCTCCTCATCAAATATTTACTTGGCACCTGTTGGCTGGGGGAATGTGACGTGCACAGACATGGGCTCTGCTCCGCGGGGCTCATCAGGGACAGGACTGATGACACAGCTTTGAAGCAGCGCTGGGTGTTACAGGAGCGTCTGAGGGGCCAGATGTGTCCTGTGTGGGACTTGGGGAAATCACCTGTGCTAAGGCGCCCCTCTCCGCGGCCAGGGCACTATGGGTGGATATATCATAAGGAAGCAAGTGTTCCGCTAATCTTTTATTACAAATACTGCTGAAAAAACGAGTACACATTATTAGTGCAGCCCAGCAAGAGTGACGGGCGAGACAGAGCCCGCGAGGCTTTGTCCGTGGGGTGGAGGATGTCCCCTTCTCGCAAGGCGCACCAAAGGGTTAAAGTCATTTTCATTAAAATTTAAATTTCAGCAGGCGCTTCCTCTCCCTTCCCGTCCTTTGAACATCTGACTGGCAACCATTTCATATTTCAATCTCGGCAGAACAAATTGAATTAGATGTTGAAACCGAGCTCGGCTCTGTTCACCAAAGCCTGCACGCCCAGCTCGGGATAATCCTGTCCTAGATGCTGCAGAGCAGGGGAGCACGGTGGACGGCCACGTGAAGAGTCGGCGGCACAAAGGACAAACCATAGAGGCAGACACGGGGAGGCAGGCCATGGGCGGAGGCCGCTGCAGGTGGTCTTCTGCCCAACCTCACCCAGCAGCCAGCTCAGTGCCTAGAGGACAGCCAGGGGAGGCAGGGGAGGCCCTCACACCCAGCAGCCAGCTCCGTGCCTAGAGGACAGCCAGGGGAGGCGGGGGAGGCCCTCACACCCAGCAGCCAGCTCCATGCCTAGAGGACAGCCAGGGGAGGCGGGGGAGGCCCTCACACCCAGCAGCCAGCTCCATGCCTAGAGGACAGCCAGGGGAGGCGGGGGAGGCCCTCACACCCAGCAGCCAGCTCCATGCCTAGAGGATAGCCAGGGGAGGCGGGGGAGGCCCTCACACCCAGCAGCCAGCTCCGTGCCTGGTGCAGGGGATGCCCGGCTAGGGCCTGGTGAATGAGAAGGCACAAGTGAAGATGAGGGCCAGCCCTGCACAGTGGCCTGGGCTGGGCCCGTCCCTGCCATCTGCAGGATGGTGGCTGTCTCCACTGCTGCTCCCTCCCAGGAAGTGACGAGATGCTGGCCCCATCCAGTGGGCTTCTGTTGGAGCCTGAGCCTCTGTCCAGGTGTCCAGGAGGAAGCAGGCCGGCTGGGGTTCGAGTGTGCCCGCCCTTCCTTTACTGGCATGCATCCGCACCCTGGCCCGCAAGCGCTTACCCAGGGTCCTGAGACAGGAGGAAGAGGCAATTCTGCTGCTGTGAACAAAGCCCCTGGGCCCCTGTGATGAGCAGAGCAACACAAGGGCACCTGTTTCCAACAGGGGCCCATCCTGGGCTGGGTGTGGGCTTGGGAAGGAGCTAGTGGGTGGCGAGCCCGGCCTGCTTGTCCTGGGCTGCGGCAGTTCCTCCAGGCTCGGCCTGCGGACACGGGCTCCTTCCCAGCACAGCTTGGCTCTGCCCCGCAAGCCCAGACCCCTCACCCTCGGATCTGCTGGGCCCGTGGCTCCCTCCCTCACCGAATAACGACTGGATAACACTGCCTCTTAGCACACACTGGGCGTGGCAGCGCTGGCTGGCTGCCTAACCTCCCACGGTCCCCTGCAGGCACACTGTGCGCCCTGCCCTCTGCCACTGCCTGCACCCTCCCTGTCAGGCCTGGCAGGTTGGGGTGCCCAGCTCTACCCATCCCTCCTTCAGGGTCCCCAGGCTTCCCACCCGTGACTCCTCTCTGGTGACCGATGTGCACAGACCAACCCAGCCCACAGACCTCCCTGACTACTTCCCTGGCCCTCCCTCCCTGCCAGTTCCTTTGCTTCCTTGCTCTACCTGACGGCAGGGAACTGGCACAAAGGAGATGGACAAGCTGAGAGCCAGAGGCCCTTGAGGGACGACAGCAAGAGGGAGGGAGTGGGTGGCAGCGGCACAGGAGTCCAGGAGGGGGTAGGGTGGGGGTTGTGGGTGGCACAGGAGTCCAGTAGGGGGTTGGAGGATGGTGGTACCAGAGTCCAGGATGGGGTGGGCGGTGGTGGCACCAGAGTCCAGGGCTGTACCCTCAGTGGGGACACCACTCAGGACCTAGGGTGGCTTTTCTCCTCTACCAGTCCCCACCGGCTGGTGCCTGTCACTAGCTAAACAGGATGGCCTGGGATGCGGCCTTAGGGGGATGGGCGTGAGGATCAGCAGGAGGGATCTGGATCCGGCTCCATCTCTGAAACAGCCGTCCTATGGCCCAGGCTCCAAGCTCTGCAGGGCCCCTGGCCTCACCTGGCGTCCATCACGGCCTCCCTGCATTCCTCTGGTCCAGCCTCCATCTCTTCCTGGCTCCCTCCTGGCCCTCTGGAGGTCACAGGGCCCTCTGACAGGTGAATGACCCTCTCTGCTGCCCCTGCGCAAGTTGCTACGGGGTCTGGAGGCTCAGTGCTGCAGCCGGTCTAGGCCCCAGGCCCTGCTAAGCTGCCACCTCCCTGGATCACGTATGTACTGTATCTCCAGCTCCACTGTCACACAAATGTGACAGCAGTGTCGAACCCCTGCCAGGTGGCCGAGCCTCCCAACCCACCTGCACACGCTGGTGGACACGATGAAGCCCCTTGGGCCAGGTGACCACCCGGCCTGGCTTCATCACCTGCACTCCACAACGAAGACAAGGACAACGACAGAGGTCACAACAGTCTAGTGTTCCCGACTGCTTAACGCACTTGTTTTCTCAGCGTCACTGAGTCCCCTGTTCAAACTCCAGGCTGTCCCTGCACTGAGCGCAGTGACTGGGAGGAACTGAGCGTGGGGACAGAGGATGGGGGTGGGGTCGTCGAGGCTGGGTTTGAGGGGCGCCGAGCGCGGCTGCTGCAGATCCATCGGCCAGGCCGTCTCAGTGGACACGGCTTTTAGCCGAAGTCTCAAAGAGGAGACAGGAAAGGTGTGGGACAGGTGGCAGGCAGGGAAGAGCACCGGAAGGAAAGCCCTGAGGTGTGACCTGTGGGGACGAGGCCACATGGGGCGCGGCTGTGGAAGGTCTAAATTGGATCGCTCAATCCGGTTCACCGACGCAGCTGGGTAGACTGGGGATCCTGAGGTCCCTGAGCACAGCTGACTTCCGGCTTGTTTAGGGGTCTCCCCTGCTTGTAGAGGGTGAGCCCCAGGGCAGGGCAGAGGCCACGTGGAAGAAGGGTACAGCATCCGGGCATCCTCGGCCCCCAGCCCATCTGCACCCGGCTTGGTGCTCGTGCCCCCACCGCTACCAGTGTCTGTCTGCGCTCAGCCAGGCCTGGCCTGTATCCTGCCTGCAGCCCTCACGCCACGACTTCAGACAGCGCCTGCTCTGGGCCTCACGGCACCTTCTAGGATGGCGCAGCTCTTCACAGCGCCCCATTTCAAGGGCGAGGAGACCAAGCAGGTGATGACAGCACAGGACAATGGGCCACTGCAGGCTTCTCTCTCACCACGGGTTCTCAGGGGTGAGCCAGTCCCACAGGTCCTGAGCAGGGGACCCTGGAAATCAGACAGGATCGGAACCTCGTCCCCACAAAAGTGCACAGAGTGAGCGGTCGATGCATAGCACCAAGAGGTCCCTGTGCTCACTAGGATGCCCGCCCAGTGCCCTGAATAAAGAAGCAGCCAGCAGCTGGATGGGCATCGCCTGGGTTTACTCGCACTCACTGCAGTGTCTGACCCCCACTTTACAGAGAGAACCACCAGGCTCAGGGCTGTCAGGTGGGAGGTCGCACAGCGTGGCGTGGCTGCTGGGAACCTGAAGTCTGAAGGACGTCCTTGTTCCTGGGCATCTTCTCTCCTGCTGGCTGCTGCTGGCACTGCCCTCCCGTGGGAAGCTGAAGACGGCATTGGTGTGCAACATGTAACGGCCAGGTCTGGGCGAAGCCTGGGGACGCTGCTGGCCAGCAGTGAGGTCCTTGATGCTGTGCGTAGGCCCCAAGCTTGAGAGGAGCGTGGCTGGCACTGGTGACAGCTTGGCTTGCCCTGGTAGCCTGGCATCACTTGATGCTTCCATAGCTGCTCAGAGCATCTCTGGAGGAAACCAGGGCTCCTGGTCCCACGTGGTGAGGATGGGGCAGGATGGAGGCCCCTGGACAGACGGAGGTGTGGATCCTGCACAGCAGCCCTGGAGGAGGCAAGGGTGGAGGCTGTTACCTGGTCAGCCCCCAGGCCTGTCCCCTTCCGTGGGCTACTGCATTCACCAGGGAGCGAGCAGGAGGGAGCTCCGGGCCAGGATCTCCCCGCCTGAGCTTGTGGCGCAGTGCTGACCGGATCCCTGACTGCCGTCCCCAAGACTGTGCTCTGACCCTCCTCAGCAGATGGGGTCCCGTGTGGCTTCAGGGCCGCAGGGAGGAGCAGACGGCTGGGCTGCAGGCTGGCGTGTTTGTGCCAGGTGCCAGGTCCTTGCATGGCCAGGAGCACCTGCCTCAAGGGTGCTCAGGATGCCCACATATCCGGGCTGGACCAAGGACTTTGTCCCCTTCAACCTTGGACCCTGGACCCGTGGTGGCGGCCCTGCCCCCAGCCCACGTGGCAGGTGTGCAGACGCGGTTGCTCCAGTCCCCAGGGCCCCGAGGCCACATACCCTGTGGTGCCGGCTCACAGCTGAAGGGTCTGCTCCTCGCCGTCATGGTCACTGTCCTCCAGCTGCTCCAGGATCCCGTCCAACACCACAGACCGCTTTTTCTTCGGGGGCTCTGTGGGAGCCCAGATGGCAGCAGAGGAGAAAAGAACAACGAGAGGGTGGGGGCGGGCAGGGAGGAGGTGGGGGAGAAAAGAGGAGGCAGGGAAGAGGGGAAGCGAGTGGAGGAGAGGAGGCAGGAGTCATGAGAGGGAGAGGGAAGGGAGGAGGGAGAGGAAACAGCGTGAGCAGAGAAACGCAGCTGCCCTCCAGCTTCCCGCTTCCTCTGGCTGTCTCCTCCCCGTCCTCCCTGCAGGAGGCCCTGTGAGCTTCCTCCCTGCAGGTCAGAGGCCACGTCAGCCGAGCCTGAGCAATGGTTGAGAAACACGTAGAAGCCGCTCCTGTTCTTGGAGGCCACAGACTCCAATGGTGTAGCAAGTGGCTGGCAAACAGGAGGAGCTCAATGAATGCTGGGTGCATAGATGCACAACCCAAGGAATCCAGAGAAGGCATAGAATAACCATTAGGAGTGGCTTTGGAGAGGAGGGGCTATTTGACTTGGGCTTTGATTTACTCAGAGCAGTTCTCCATTAGGTCAGGTGGGGAGAAGCACTGAGGTATGGAGGGGCACCGGGGCTCAGCAACACCTGCTGGGCCCCAAGCTCCACTGACGGAGCACCTACTGCGTGCCACAGCCCTACTCATCTCAGCAACCCCAAGGCAGGTGAGGGGCGTGAATCAGCAGGAGGGCTAGGGTTGTCCAGACAGGAAGGGGCAGAGCATGGGCTTGAACTCAAGTGACACTTCAACCCACATTATTTCTGCTTTTCATGTCTCTTGTGCTGGCCAGAGAACAGCAAGGAGACTGCTGTGGCAGGAGTAGGGTGCTGGTCCCAGGTCCTCCGGGAGGAAATGGAAGGGGGAGTGGGCTCCGGGATGCCTACTGTCAGTCCCTCTGCTAGTCTAACCGGTTATCACTGGGGTCTCGGGCAATGCAAGGCTTTATTTGCACAGAGGCAGCATAAAGAACCTCACATGCTCCAACTCCTCCTCCTCTCAAGTCTTCCAGGTACATAAGCCCCACAGAGCCCTCAGGCTCACTTTCACACCAGCCTGGGGGCTCCCCAAGAATCTCGGTTTCCTTCTGGGGTCTAAGAGCCCCACTCTGACCTCCTCCTCCTCCTCACTCCCCCACACTGATCTGGTTGCTGGCTCTTCTGGTCTCCATGCTGCGGTCCTGATAAAGCCCCTCCCCCTCTCTCCCAGCGTCCTCACCCTCCTGGGACGCCCCCCACCGAACATGTGCCCCAGGTACCTGTCACCTATGGGGAGACCTCATGTCCTCTGGCCTGAGCTGTCCCCAGGCTGTGAGCTTCTTCTGCCCGCTGGGGACCTGCCCCAGCCCCGCTGCCTTTGCTTGGCACTGCTCACCCTGCCCAGCGTGTCTCGGGACACTGTTGCAGGCAGCTCTGGGCCCCCAGCCTCAGCACACTGTCTGGCACTTGGCAGGGGCTCAGGAAAGCCCTGAGCAGGGGGACACGAACGCAGCTCACGGCCTTGGGACAGGCTGGGCTGCCCGCGGGAGGTGGGGCAGCTGCACCTACCACTGCTGATGGCAGGGGCACGATGGGAAGCAGGGTGGCCCCCTCGTGACTGCCAGGCTCCCGAGGTGCACAATGGCTTCTGGAAAGCCAATCTGTGGGCAGGTAACAGGCACCAGGAGACAGAAGGCAACAGCAGGGCCGCAGGACTGTCACCGACACTCCGCCCCACACTCTGGACGGAGGGGTGCTTCTGGGCCGGTGTCCTGCTCTCCTGGGCCAGGCTTGGGTTGGGGGGGCAGTGGCTGCTGTCGCCTCCACCCCCATAGCTGAGCCTGGAATGGGAGACCTGCAGGGGACCCTTCTCTCCCTTTGTCTCGTGGCTCAGGTTGACTGCGGGTCTGGAGCCTGAGCACTACTCCCCTTCTGCCCCGCTGTGGCGCCATCGTCTCTGATCTCCGCACGGGTTGTTCCTGAGCGGCAGCCGGAAGGACAACGGACGCACTCCCTCCTCCATACCTCATGGGCTCCGTCTCTCGCCAGGGCCAAGCCCGCTCCTGGCACCCACCACTCACCTGGGGCCTCTGCACCACTGTTCCCCCGCTAGGAAAGCTCCTCCCGGGAGCCACACCGCGGCCTCCCTCCGTAAATCCAGTCCTCCCACGTCCCCCACTTCGGGCTCCTCACGTCCACTTCCCCACAGCACTCAGCGGACTTGGTTTACCCTGACTGGGTTATCTGCCCCTGGCCTTGGTCGAGTCCCCTGCTTGGTGCCTGATACCTGCAGTGGATGTGCCGTGAATGTGTGCTGAGTACGGGAGGAACGAGGGGCAGGAAAATGAAGGGTGGAGGCCGCGGAGGCCACCAGCCAATGGCACGCAGGCCCGCAGCTGCTCAGGGGTCCCAGGGAGCCTGTCACAGGGAAACCTTCCCCCAGGGCTGCTCTCAGCACAACAGCCTGCCCTGAGCTGGCCCAAGGGTGGCTCTGGGTGCCTGCCTGTCTTAGAGCCCTTTAAAGAAGCAGGGAGGCTGCTTAGGACCTAGCCAGTCCTTGAGAGCCTCTCTGCCACCTGCAAGTCCCTGGCTCTGTGACTGGGTGGCCACTGGGTCCCAGGGTGCAGTGCAGAACTCGGTGCTCCCTTGGCATCTGATGAAGGAAGGAAGGACCAAATGAAGGGGCTGTCCCAGAACACCCAGGGGCACAACAGGACCCCCAGCCAGTGCAGCGGAGGAGGGGACAAGGCTGGCGGACCCAGGCCAGACCAGCATGGGTGGAGTAGGGCTTTGGGACAGCTGGGAGGCACCTGAGACATCGTCTGCCTGGGGAAACTGAGGCCTCGAGGGCGGGGCACGCAGCAGGGAGGAGGTACTTGCAGGACAGGAAGCGGGCATCGCTTCACGTGGGCACCCCAGCAGCTGAGGGGTCTGGGTCTCCTTCCTGCAGAGCCTTGTGTCACCTACAGCAGTCAGGAGTCAGGCGCCCACACCACCATCTTGGCGGACAGCTGCGCTGCCTCAAGCAGCAGCCTACGCCTCTCTGTGCCTGTTCCCCCCTGCAGGAGCAGGGTGGGCACTGCCCGGCACCAGGTGAGGCTGTCCACGGTGCTGGGTCCACGGCCTGCCTCCCCAGGAGGGCAGTGGGCACTGCAGGGCAGGACTAGGAAAGTTGGGGAGGTGGCTTGGTTCATCAGGGCCACAGGGCATGACACCCCCTCCTCAGTTTGCAGATCAGGAAACAGAGGCATGGGGGCATCTGCTGTCACTGTGGCAGGGACATGAGGTGGGGCGATGACCGCCAGCTCTGCGGCTCACGGAGGAGTGACTCTGGGCAAGTCCCTTCCACAGCCCCTTCCTGCTGTGGGGTGCTGTGAGGACGGAGCTCAAGGCCACTCTCTCCCAGGCTGCCTGGGAGCCCCAAGGCCCCCTGTGGATCACGTTCCCCCCTGCGACGCCCAGCACCCCCACCAGCTTCCAGGGAGCACCCTGCTTGCGGGGCACAGCTGCGAAATCCCACTTCCGACATCAAAAGCCTCAGTGGGTTTTCACCAAGCAAACAGAAAGGTGTAAAATAAATAAGCCCAACAAGCTGTGCACCCTTTCAGCACTACAGCTGCACCCGAAGATAAACAACAGACAACGCCACCAACACCCACACCCGAGAAATTAACTTGACAAAACGCCCCCGGCCCCCAGCCCTGCCCCCGCACCACCACTTCTGCGTTTGTGGAGTTCCCACCTAATGGTTCCATTTTTCAATTAATTCCTTGACAGAATGCCAGCCCGCATCGCTCCTGTCTCTCCCTTCCCTGGCAGGCGGCAGAGAGAGGCGCGGGCGGGGCCGGGGCTGTGGGAGGGCAAGCAGCAGCACTTCATGGGTTTTGTTCTGGCTGAACATGGAGGAAAGGCAAGCTGGGGGCCAAGAGCGGCTGAGGGGAGAGGGCAGGAGAGTGGCACAGGGCTCAGGGTCCAGGCTGCAAGGATCAAACCTTGCTGCTGATGGCTGGGCAACCTCGGGCGAGTTGCTTCACCTCTCTGGGCTCAGTGTCTGTGGTTACTAAAGGACAATGAGATGTACATGCTGAGCTCCTGGGGTGCTAAGAATCCAAGCCAGAGCAGTGCTGCTTGCCTGGAGTCCCTGCAGCCAGGGAGGCAGAGGCAGGAGGATCCCCTGGGCCCAGGAGCTAGAGGCCAGCCTGGTAACGCTGCCAGACACCGTCTCCTGTGCGAGAGTGACCACACGCAAGCAAGGTGCCTGGCACGCAGTGAGCACTCAGTGTGGGCAGCCACCTTCACCCTATTCCTGGAGCCTGTGACCAGGAGCCATGGGCGCAGCCCACTTCCTCTTCATCGCTGCCCAGGCAAATGCAGTGGCCGCCATCAGGGTCCACCTCGAGGGCAGAGATGGGAGCTCCGGGAGAAGCCCATATCAGGGGGACACTGGCCCCAGCCACCTCACCTCACGGGCAGTCCCGAGGAGGACCACACAGGGAGTGAGCCCCGTGTGCCAAGTGGCCTCTGCTGGTTAGGCGGGCTCCCCACCTCTCTCCTGCTTCCCAGGGAACCCAAACTCCAACACCAGAATGTGGAGGTGACCAGATGGACAGCGCCAGCTCCCACTGGGGCCTGGGAAAGGGCATCTCCATGAGTTACTGGAGCAAAACCAGCTGCTGTATCGAGTGGGGAGCGGCTGCATGCGGCTGCATGAGCCTGCACCCCAGTTCCTGACTGCACACTGCCAGCGTCAGCTGGGTCACTGGCTGGGTGCTGTTGCCCTGGAGACAGGAAGCCTCACCTGCGGGCTTCCCTGCTCCTGGAGGCCATGTCCGCTCCCTGGGAAGGAGGGCCCTGTCCCACCGCACAGTGTGGCCCTGTAAGGTTCCTCTGCTGACCAAGCCAGCTCAGCTCAGCAGGCGGGGAGACGGAACAGGGGAGCAGGGGCACGGGAGCCAGATTCCAGGCTGGGTCACAGCACCAGTCCTCACTCAGTGACCTGGAGTCCTGGCTGTGGGGACCACCAGCAACATATGCTGTGGGTGCTGCTGGGGGCCAGGCCCAGGTGCTGGCCAGGCCCGGGTGGTAGGCAGAGTGTCCAGGCGCCCACTGCCTCCACCCTCCAGGGCTACTTAAAACGGGCACAGAGCCTGTCTGTCAGATGGGCCAGCGCCTGCCCTGCTGGTCTTGTGAGGCCTGGCGGGCTCCTGTCTTCTGTCCGTCATGGCAGCTACTTATTACTGTGTCCGTGGTAAGAACAAGGCTCAAGCTGGGGATGTGGTGGGGAGCAAAACCCCGAAGGGCAAGGTGAGCCACCGGCTCGGGGGCCAGGGCCGAGCAGCAGCACCCAGGTTACTGTGGTACACAGAAGGCTCACCACAGAGCCCTCCACGACACAGGTGAGAAAGTGCTGAGCCAGGGCCAGAGGCAAAACACGGTGACCCGTGAGGCCACCCAGAGGCTACGCAGTGCTGTGTGCGGCAGGCAGGGTGTGGACTTCCTTGCAGGAGTCCTGCGGGGCCTCTCCCCTCACACCACGCCTTCGGATCTGCAGCGGATGTCACCAGCCTGGCTTCAGGAAGGGGCAGAACAGACCCAGGCTCGAGGCTGCACGTCCACACCGGGCAGATGGCCAGAAAACCACTGTAGCCCAGTCCCGCTCAGGGGTGTGGACGCAGTTTGGACGCACACAGCCTGGGCGGGCGATGGGCGCTGAGGGCCATGAGCGCTGCTGCCGTTAGCTGGGTGTGAGGGGCTTTGGCGGAAGCTCAGCCTAGCTGGGGACTTCACCCTGTGCATCCTGCACGTGGGGCTGGGAGCTCGGGATGCTGCGCCGGCCACCAAGAGCTCTGTGCGCAAGGCACTACCAGGAATTTGTCCCGAGGCAGGATGTGGCACAGGCCAAGCCAGGGGCTCTGACCTTGGTCCTGTGCTCACTGGCAGCACTTACGGAGGAATGGGAATGTCTCAGCAACGGGGACTCAATGCAGAGGGGGAAAGGATGGTGGCCCGGAGAAGCGGCAAGCACCCCCACCTGCTCAGGCCTTGGGCTCTTTCAGGTCAGCACCAGCTGCCTCTTCTCTGGGTGGAGGCAGGGGCTGCGGGAAGAGCTGGTGACATCTCCAGGGCCAGGCAGGGAGGCGATGGAGTTGGACAGCCCAGGGGCAACTGTAGGGAGGACCGCGGCCTGCAGCACGCAGGAGGCCCACACTTCCTGTAACTGGGGCCCTCCTCAGGCCCAGCTGCGGGAAGAGGGACCAGGATGGTCAGACTGATTTTCTAAGAGAGGCCAGAGTCTTGACTGTCCGGCCAAATCTCTAATAGCAAAATTCTGATATTCAATTCAGTCATGTTTGCTTTCACATCTTTGTAGGCTGGATACAGATCTGTGGGTACTCTCAGCTGGGGCCCCCTGGTGGCCTCTGACCTCTTCTCTACCCAGTTTTGCTAGTTCATGTGAGGTCATGATATAGTCCCCCACTCCCTGTGTTCTATGGCTTTGTCAGAAACAAAACTGGTCACCCCCACCAGGGCCAAATCTTCCTTCTGGCCCTATTTCCAGCCCTCCGGTCCCTAGGCTCCCCAACCTTCATCCAATCCTGGCCAGGGCCCTGCCCCTCCCAAGCCCCTCTGCAATCCTCCTCTGTCAGTTTAATTCTGTGATCGATGAGGAGGAGCAGGAGAGATGGCCCGGCACAGCTGGCTTCCCCGTTAGCCCTAGCAGGGATTCCTGGCCTCACTGGCGACGGCTGAGTGAAATGTTTGCAGAACGCAGAGAACACAAGTCAATAACGATTTAGCAGGATTGGGAGCAAGGACCTTCCCCGCACGGACAGCCGCTCCCGGGGGAAGCGGGAACGTGTGCAGGATATTGCAAAAGCGCTCGGAAATGTTTCCCAGACACCACCCAGTGAGGCTCAGGGCGTGAGGGTTGTGGGAGGAGCGGTGGCTGTGCAACACCTGCTCCAGCTGGCCTCTGGGTCTCCAGTATCACCAAGCCCATCCCATCCCCCTGCCAGCCAGTGGCACCTGGATAGGTGCTGCCTTAACCCAAATGATTCCTCTCCTTGATGTTCCTGATTCTGCCTCCACTGACTGCGGTGGCCAAGGGTGCAGGGGAGAAGATGGTCCCTCTGCGGATCTTGTCCTCCCTAGAACAGAACGCTGCTCGCAGGGGAAAGCGATCCGCTTCCAGGAGGGCAGGGAACAAACACCTTTTGCACGTCCCCATGCGGCCCATGGTGGCAGCTTTTCCTGTCAGGCCCCGGAGGAAGGGCTGCTGCGGCCCAGTGCCAAGGAGGGAGCTGGGGACCTGGAGGAAGCCTGAGAGGGCAGCTCGCAGGAAACCTGGCTCCAGGTCGCTGCGTGGCCATGGCAAGGGGATACTTTGAATAGTCGATTCTGTGACTTCACACACTTGCCTGAAACTTCCTGTGTTTTAAAGCCCTATGATTATGTTTCCATGGTCAAGATCAAGGAGCCCTATTTGCAAGGGCTGAGGCAGGGATAACAGGCTCTCCCGGTCCCTGCTCTGCTGAAAACGTGCCGTCCTGTGGATGATGAAGTTCTGGAAGAGGGTGGGGTGAGCAGTTGGAAGCTTTGATATCATCTCTACCTGATGACTTCCAAATTTGCAGCTCAGCTCCGGCGTTGCCCCCGAGCTCCCAACTCAAGACATCTACAGCTGGATGCTCCTGGGCATCCAAATAGGTGGCTGGAGCCCAGCCCGCTCAGAAGCGGGTCCGCACACCTGCTCTCCTGGCCCCACCGTCCTCCATAGCATTCGGAGTGAAGGCCGGGGCACCAGCCTCGCTTTCAAATCTCCTGGCTTCCAGAAGCCAGTCCGGCTGACTCTGCCTTTCCCAAACTGCACACTCCGCCGGCTTCTCTCACCCCTGGCCTCTGCTCCGGCCCCTGTCCTGGCTCAGTTGAGAACCCTACGGACCTCCTACCCCAGTTCTTACGCCTCTACAACGCAGCCCCACACAGCAGGGAGGGTGAGGTCTGGCACTTGCTGCCCTCCCTAAGCCTTCCAGAGGCTTCCTGCTGCATCTTGAGTATAAGCCAGGCTCCCTGCCAGGCCAGACCAGTCCCCCCCAACCCCCCTCCCCCGGGGACCGAGCCCTGGTGGCCTCCCCACCCCAGAGCTGCCCTCTAGCTACCCGTGGAAAACGCGCTTCTGCCTTGGGGCCTGTGCACCTGTAGAGCCTTCTGCCCCCGAGCTCTGGCTGTCTGGTCCCTTCAAGTCAGAAACGGGAAGATTCTGGAAGATTCCATAAGCACTGCAGGGAGGAAGAGTGAGGCACATGACCTTGATCATTTCCTTCACAGATCTTTGCCCGTCTTCCCAGTGGGGGATGGGCCCTCTTTAATTCGGTGCCTGCAGCGCCCGGACAGGCAGGTGATCAGCCAAGAGCAGCCGGGTGCACGAGTGAGAAGCAAGGCCATGGGGCCTCCTGTCCAGGGAGCACTGGAGCAGGGGCCTCTAGCTGGGCAGGGCGGGCAGACGCAGGTGGGATACATCTGGAATCACATGCAAGAAGGGACTGTCATTCTAGGAGGAATCAGCCACCTGGGGCAGCTGGTGACAGGGTCGAGGGCTGGGGACCTTTTCCGTGAGGCCAGGTGGTAAGGACTGCAGGCTGTGTGGTCACAGGGTCTCTGCCACAACCAACTACTTGACTGCCCTTGAAGTGTTCAAACGCAGCCACAGACAGGATGGACACCAAGGGGCAGGGCTGCCTTCCAATAAAGCTATTTATAAAAGCACACTGGGGCTATGCTTTGCAACTGCAGCCCTACTGGGATTGGCAGCCCAGATTTAGTAGGGCAGGCCTATGGGATTTAGAAACTGCTGGGAGTTAGGGCATGATGAAACAGGGTTATCTGTTCCACGAGGTCTAGAGCTGTGTGCCCGCAAGTGAGTCAGGAGACCTCGCTGGGCCTCAGTGTGCACCTTTGTAAGAAATGGGAACGACACCTTTCTCCAAGGAGAAATGAAAAAGTATTTAAATCTGAGATGGAGAATGTAAAACCACCGCGTATTCTTCTCTGCACACAGTAGGTCCTTGACAAAGTTCTCTCCCCCTTTCCTTACCATCCACCTGGCTTGTTCTGTACTAAGCCATGTGTGCACTCCTGGAATCCTAGTGGCTTGGGAGGCTGAGGTTGGAGGCCAACCTGGGCAACTCAGCAAGATTGTGCCTCAAAAATATAAAAATGGCTGAGGATGTAGCTCAGTGGGGAGCACCGCTGGGTTCAATCCCCAGGACAAACAAAAAAAAGCAGTCCCGAGGCTGCCTGCTTGCAGATCGGTAGTCTCCAAGGCACAAGGTAGGGACTTCTGGCTTCAGACCAAATGGCTCTGGTGCCAGCTGCATGGCTAAGGACGCCTGGGCTGGAGCCCCCCATGAGGGCATCAGCACTGGCCGTGCCAGCTGCACCGGATGCAGGACTCGGGCTGCCCCCAGTACGGCTCGTGCTGATGCTCGTCCATCCTCACTCTAGCGGCTCTGCCACATTGGCGCTGCTACATGCAGGGCCTGCAGGGCGCAGAGACAGGGACTCAGTCCCTGCAGGACAACTGGGAAGGGCATGGGGAGACCTGGGGCAAGAGGGGTGACAGGACAAGGGCTCCAGCAACCAGGCACTGACCAGGACAGCCACCCACCCGCACCCCAAGGCAGCCCTCCGGCTCTCCCAGGCCAGCAGCCCAGCCTGGCGCGGGCGGGGTTGGCGCTGCTGCAGCCGCTTGCTATGCGGGTCATGTCTGCGCGCCCAGCTCGGAGGTGAAAGGTACAGGCGCTAACCACAGCCATCAGTCCTCCCCAGCTGGAATAAGACAACACCGGGAAGCAGAGCCATGCTCCCGGCCAATCAAAGGCTGCTTGCCTGGGCCTCCCCGGCTGCGAGCGCTCAAAGCGGGGCTGTGCGGGCAGACGGCCTCCGTGCCATTCTATTCTCTCGAAGGCACCGCGGCCTGCGGAGGCCCTGAAAGCTTCTCAATGCCGCGACCCTGCTGGTTTGTGACATGCTCGGAAGAAAAGGACACAGCCGGTGGCGGAGTTTCCTCCTTCCTCCCCCTTGCTCTCTTTTCACACCCGCGCAAGCACGGGCTGGAGAACAGCACTTCACCCACCAGGGCTGTGAGTGGAGACGAGAAGTCGGTTCCTGGCTGGGAAGGGAAGGAGGGACGCAGGGGGGAAGAGGCGGAGGGCAGGGGAGGACGTCTGTCTGGCTGCTCCCTTCCCTAGCACCTCTGTCTGGGGTCATGGTCTTGGCCTATGCAGGGCAAATTTTAAAAGGACGTCCAAAGCTCTCCTGCCGTTCAATTTCACAGCACTGCAAAGGGAACCGCAATGCCCCGCCACAGTGTGGGGCCGGGCACTGAGCACTGTGTGCCCCAGGGCTGGAGAGCAGGACAGTGGCCACTCTGCCTCCTCGGCCACCGAGCAATACCCTGTCCTGGGCACCACTTGCTCTCCTCCATCTCTGGGCTTCGGCAAGCTGGGTGCCTCCCAGTCTGGCTTGACTGGGAAGCAGACCAGACAGGGATGGAAGCCGTGAGGCTGACAATTGTCCAGTTTGTGGGACGTGCACTCTGGGCAAGGAGCTACCTGCCATCTGTTTAGATGCACCTTCTCCTCTGAGCCCCACACACCCCCAGCGTGGTGGGCGCCCTAGGCCTATCGTACAGACAACATAGCTGAGGTGCACCACAGGCCACGGAACAGGGCTGGGGGTGACGTGGAGGGGCAGCCACACAGACCTGCAGGGTGACTGAAAGCCAGGTCTGAATCCTGACTGCCCTGGGCTGCTCTGTGCCTCGGCTTCCTCGTTGCTTTCACAGGGAACGATGGGACTGTAGCGGGTTGATGCCTGTGAAAGCGCACGGCTAGGACCTGGGCCCAAGTTAGGCCTGAAAGGTGAGGCCTGCCATGGTAACAATAACTAGCAAGTGCAGCCTCAACTAGAGCCGGTGCTGGCCTGCCTGGGCTCCTCAGGGACCAGGGCTGCAAGCTCGCGGCCCACTGATTTCTGTCCCTACAAAGCCACTCGGGTCAGCGGCTGGGTTGTCTGAGAAATGGAGCCGCAGGGCAGACTCGATGACTCAGGCTGGCCTGCTCCAGCCCCAGCGTCCATGGGGAGCTGCTACCGGCCCTGGGGAGCAGTAAGGTGTCTGTCTCTCGCTTGCGCTGCGTTCCGCCGGGAGTGCTTTGTCCTGTCGCTGCTCGGCAGCCCCCACCTGAGATCCTAGTACCTTCCTGGTAGAGTTCTGGCCGAAGCCAGGGCTGGGGGTGGGAACTGGGCAAGGATCCCACCTGCCCTCGGAGCCTGCAGGCCCTGAAGCTGGGAACAATGTGATCCCCACACAAGCGAGCTGGGCATTTTTCGCCACAGGGAAGGGCATGGAGGGAACGCCCCTGCCGCGAGGGCAGAGCCACCAGCCCCAACCCATGGGTCCGCCGTGTCAGGGTGGAGGCTCTGATGCTCCCAGGGCTCTACACACAGCACCCCGCTGCCTGGGGGCCTGTGCTGGGGAGGGACCTGGGGAGGGACCTGCTTGCCCCCGAAGCTGCCAGCTCCAGGCTGTTGGCAGTCACCAGGGTGCCCAGTGGCCTCAGTGATCTCATCTGTAAAACAGGCCGCTCCTGCCCATCCCATCCAGCTGTGGGAGGAACAGGAGCTGGAAGCAGGACAAACTATGTCCCTTACCAGCACTTTGTCCCTGCCTGTCTGCAGCTCAGAGGAGCTGACCCCATAGCAATGCTTCCGGCAGTCCTGCAACTCGATTTATTGAAGGGCAGAAGTGCTGAGGACGCCCTCCTCGGTGGCCCCGGGGGGCGGTGGGGACGGGGAGGTGGGGAGTCCCTTACACAAACATTTGCCGACGGGTGCATTTGGACTGTCAATGCCTGTCGATACGGACACGTCCTCGCTCCGCACATCAGGAGTTGGGGACTATTGAGTTGTGAGCAAGACTGCTCAGCCTTGTGTCTCTGGTTTCACATCCGCCCTGGTGCAAATACAGTCAGCCTTGGGCTGAGCACCCGGCATGAGTCAGGGACCCAGAGTGAAACGAATACCAACAAAGAGGAGCACAACAGCTTCTTGCAGGGGAAGTCGGGTCCGGCCAGGACGACGAACCACGAAAGAAAGCACAACGGGCAGGAAGGACTGGCGCAGAGGTGGGGGCAGAGGACGGAGCCGCGCTGCCAGCTGGGAGGGCAGGCTTCCTGGAAGAGGCATCTGCCCGCTGAGCTAGATCCCAAGGCATCGCCAGGATGAGCCTCAATTGAGGGGTGAGGCACTGCGTGCAGAGGGAACAGAGGGTGAAGCCGCAGGCACCTGCCTGCAGTATGGGAAACGAGAGACCCTAGTGGGAAGCAAGATGGAGTGAGGGAGTACACTGGGGGCCGTCGGCTATGCTGCTGCTGCTCGGGGGCACTGCTTCCCGAGCCCCCAGAAAGTCTATGTCCCCAGGAGGTCCCCAAGCTGCTGCCTGGCTGAGTGATGGAATAAGTGCTCCTGATCCCAGGTGTTTTAGACACCCCATGGCTCTCAGCGGCCCCAGGGGGACGGGCGGGGACGATGGGGCAATGCCAGGCACCTGGAGTCCACACAGGAAGGCGTTGAGAGCTATGGGCCCCAGGACGACAAGTCAGGACCTCAGCATCCTGAGTGACCACAGGTGGGACAGCCCCATCCTGGAGCCTGGCAGGTAGCAGGAGGGGACGAATTCCCAGCAAAGTGACCCACTGCTAAGTCAACAGACGCAAAATGGGAAGGTAGACGGCCACTGTGCTGTCACCTGGCCCAGAGTGAAGGCTCTTCAGAGCTGGGTGGGGAGGCCAGCCTCCAGGCACCGTGATCGGGCGGCTGAGGCTGGAAGGGAGGCCTCAGAGGATGCTCTTGGAGGCCCAGTACACCTCTTGCCGTCCCCAGAAGCCCTGGGATCCCTGAGTCAGACCCCACACTGGTCCTACCGTGGAAGTGCTCAGCCGTCTTCCGTCGCAGGGCCTGCACCGTCACCTCGGAGTCTGCCCACTCCAGGACCAGCCTTCGGCCATACAAGTGGGTGCTGTGACACAGGGCGTTGAAGGCTCTCTGTAAGGGACAAGAAACACAGCAGCGCGTGAACTGAGAGACTGTGGGCATCTCACTGTCCTCCCGCTGCCTGTGGCGCACTGGATCCCAGCCCTAGTGATATCAGAACTCCAGCGATGGCTCAGGGGCCGAGGAGCACGATCCATTTAATTAGTGGCTGTGTTTCCAGGGACAGAGCTCTAGTGACAGAGCAGTCAATGTGCCCAGCATCGGCCGTGAGTGGTGCCGGGGCAGAGGTCTTCCGTCTGTCTGTGGAGGGCGACCCTGCTAGCAGGGCTGCCCCTCCCCTGCCCGTCAGCAGCAGCAGCTCATGGGACGCCCAGCTCCGTCTGGTCACCGTCACTCGGTGCCGCTCTCCCTTGCTGTCCCTGTCCCCTGACGTTCTTAAATCTGTCTCTTCTCTGGCTCTGGCTCTTCCTTTTCCTTCTCTGCTGTCCAGACCTCCAAACTGCCTGGTGCCCTTTCTGATAGTTCATACTGGGTATGAGTCACCCAACACCGTGCAACCTGGTGGTGGCCACCCAGAGCTGTGTGACTGTCACCCTCAGCATGGTCACCTCGCTGCTTACCCTCCACTCCCCAAGCCCCTCCAGCCCCTGGCACCGCATGCCCACTCTGTGTCTCCAGATTTCATGTTCTGGAAGTTTCCTAGGAATGAACCACACAGCCCTGGCTGGTCCCCTCTGGACGGCGGCCAGTGCTCAGGCTGAAGGGCACTGCACCTGGGCACCCTGTCCAACATGAGGGCTCTTGTGGGAGCAGCCTCTGCCCCAGACACAGCTCAGTGGCAAGAGTTCCTGGACGGTGCAGCTGGCTGCCCGGGTCCCCACTCTCAGCTGCCAGGTCTTGGGCAAGCCACATGAGTCTTCCTCGGCGCTGGAATGGCAACGCCCCTAAGTGCCAGTCTAAGGGTTCTGAGGAAGACCGTGGTGTGCACAGTGCCCGTGGGTGTAGCCGCCCGAGCTGCGCTCACGTTGGCATCTCACAGTCAATGGCTCGGGGCTCCTCTCTGCAGGTTCTGAGGCAGGTGCTGGGTTTGAAGAGGACCAGGCCCTGGGGACCAGGAGCAGAGCTGTGGGTTCGCCCCTCTTGTTTCTCTGATGCTGAGACACATGGGTGACCAGAGAGGACTCTGACTGCCACCTATGGCAGGCCCCTTAGGGTTGGACTGTGACCCCCAGAACAAGGTCGGGCGCCACCCCTCAGAACGTCCACATTTGGAGGTTGGTCAGCAGCCCAGGTGAGGGGGTGCTGGAGTAGGGGCCCTGGGAAGACAGGCAGGTGAAGGCCGTGCGCAGATGGAGGCAGAGGCTGCAGCAACCAGATTATAGCCAAGGACGTCAGGACTGCCACTGCCACCGGAAGTCCTCGAAGGAGCCAGCCCTGCTGCTGATGACTTTGCCTTGGACTAGCAGAACAGTCAGAGGCTGCTCTGAAGCTGGGAAAGTCACCCAGCCAGGGGCGCTGGGTGAGGCACCCGCCCATGCCGAGCCTCGGCCTCATCCGCCAAGGGGCCAACTGTGCACTCACAGGCAACATGCAACACGCACGCACGGAAGGTGGCACCCAGGGTCTGGAACGGCGGGAGGGCGCAGGGATGCCTTTGAAAACAACAAGCGGCCCAACTGAAGAGGTGCTATTTCCCGTGCTGCTCTGAAAAGGGCCAGGTGCGGGAAACTTTTCCTCTGCCTTTTTTTAACTTTAATTTTAAAAACTCTTTCTGACTGCCAGCAGAGCCTCCGCGTTTTTTTCCAGGAGGATATAAAAATGCATCTGGACTCCGAGCCGAAATGGCCCATTCCGAGCTCTAAACACACGCGCTCTCAGCTGGCGAGAAGGAGACGCGGTCTGATTGGGGGAACGGGGCTTAAAGGAGCGGGGGAGAAGCTGGCGGGGAGTCTGGCATGGTGCATGTTCCATCTCAGCGCCAGGGTCCCTGAGGAGCTGCATCCTGGGGAGATGTGGGGTGGGGGTGGCCGAGAGCTGCATCTGGTGAACTCGGGGCCTCAATTGGGAGGAGGGAAGGGAATGAGGCCCAGGGAGGTGGCCTGGGCGAGACCTGCCAGCCCCACCCTGGACTCCTGTGGGCATAGGTGTGCTGCTTCTCGATCCGGGAAACCATTTCCCACACCTGTGCAACGAGAGGCTCACTGTCTGCAGATTCCCTCTCCCGGACCCTCTGGTGTTGCCCCGCACCGATTTCATCTCCTCTCTGCACTCCTCTGACCCCTGAGTAGCGTTCTTTGAAAGGGCTTCCAAGTCCATAGGTGAGGTGTAGCTCAGCTCTGCCCTGGCTTCTTCAGTTCAAATCCCTGTTCCACTCTTTACAAGCTGTGTGATCTTAGGCAAGCTGCTAAACGTCTCTGAGCCCCAGCTTCTTCATGTGGAAGGGAGAAGCAGCAGCTCAGAAAGGGGATTCCTGAACAGCTGATGCTGTTACCATGCATCCCTGACTTTTCCTTCCCACAACAGAGAACGGGCACAATGGTGGGTGGGACGCAAGGCTCTTCGTACCAGCAGTTAGAACACAGTATTTGGTTCTCCAAAAATGGTGCGGGTCCCTGCAGGTTAACAGGGACCAGGCTGCATTCCCGCGTGCCCGCTGCCTTGGTGGCAAAGATGTGGTGGTCTCAAACTGTTGCAGGCAGTGTGAAGACACTGATTTGAGGCTAAAATTGGCCTTGGATGATCCAGAGTGATTGCGTTTCATTAAAAACGAAGCGAGAGCTTGTTACAGGTGCAGCAGCCTGGGGGCGAGGGGGCAGGGCCATGAAGACAAAGCCTGAGGCGGGTGCACGCACAGAAGGTTCCAGCACAGCCGGGAAGACTGCAGGCGCTCTGCAGCCTGGTCTGTGGTCTGCCAGCTGCCTCCTCCCTACCTCAGAGCCCACTGAAACCACCCCCTCCCTCCCCGCATTCCCAGTGCTCAGGTCAGGCGTGGCCCCTGTTCTGCCCCAACAGCGTCTCTGGAGCACAGGTTCCCAGCCCTGCTCTTCTCCAGGTCCTGCCCACTTCTGCTGCTCTCCTCCCCTGGGGTCCAGGGCTTCTGGTGTGGGTGCTGGGTTACGTGCCTCCACAGAACTGTGAGCACTCAGCGTCCCCTCGAGGAGGAACTCTGTGCTTCCCGTGCAGCAAAAGGGAAACTGAGGCTCTGCCAAGGTCTGCATGCTGGCCAGCATTCTTCCGCCTTCTCTTTGGGTGGCTACATATTCCTCTTTGGCACAAGCCCTGGAGGGGCCACCCTCATGTACTTGCTTGCTGGTGGCTAGGGAAGGCCCTGCCCTCCTCCCCAGTGCTCAGTACCCCTGGCCCCTGTTCAGCACCTGCTCCCGGCCCTGTAGCACCTTCCTGGCTTGACCTTGACCCCTGCAGGGAAGGCACTGTGTCCTTGCCACCTTTAGTGGGGCTCACTGCTCAATCAACACTCAGAGCAAAGCAGAGAGTCTCCTTCACTGGGTGGACGATGAGGGTGGCCCTGGCTGGAGCTGTAGACCTGGCTTAGGGTCCTTCCAGGTCTTAGTGTCCCAGGAGTGGGCTTCCCTTCCAGCCCTGCTCCTCAGACCACCAGTGAGGACAGGCTGGGAGCACATCTGGACTGCAGAGCAAGCCCAGGAACAACCACCAGGCACGCACGACCTCGGTCCAGCACCACCGCCCACTGTGCATGACCACTGGACACACATGGGCTCAGTCCAGCACCACGTCAGGTGAGCATGACCACTGGGCATGCACGGTCTCAATCCAGCACTGTGCCCAGTGCACATGACCTTGGGACTTTGTGGGGTGGGGACGGTAGTCCAGGCTGCTAATGCTCAAGAGATCAAACATCAAGGCCCCAGCTTGCTGGGTGAGCCTAAGGTCCACAAAGGAACTTGAAGGATGCAGTCAATGGCAAAGAAAAGGCCTCAGAGGAGCCACCCTGCCCTGGGGAGACGCTTCTTGCCCTTTCCTGATGGCCGATGCTGGCGGTTCCTGGTCCAGCCCATGTTAGGAGGTGGTGCATGGCCCTGCAGCCAGGGCTCCCTTGCACTTGGCTTCTGTTGAGGTGAAATGGACAGAGGCACTGGTGGGAGCCAGATGGGAAGAGGGCTGGGCATCCTTCCTGTGCCACCCTTAGCCTACAGCTTGGCCTCTGCCTTTCCCTCCAAGCTTTAGGCTATGTGAGGTGATGTTTCCCTACCGTCACTGTTCCCGGTGAGTCCCTCCTGCATAAATCTCTCTTCATCTGAACCCCCGGAGTCTGTGCATGCGTGTTCCATCCCTCTGGAACCCTGACTTGGATGGGTGCCTGGGACTCTTTGCCTTGATTAGGACTGGTGGGTCTCCTCCTTTAGCCAGCTCAGAAAACACGGGCCCCAGGAGCACCTGAGCAGGTCCCCCACTGTCCCAGAGTCTGGTGGCTCCTGGAAATCCAGCCCTTTGATCTCCTGTCATGAGCCATGGACCACAGGTCTGGAGAGCCAGGGGCTCCTGCCACCTTCTCTGAAGTCCCAGGAAATCTGCTAAGGTGGCGCGGGGATGACGGTGCAGGCTAGCTGGTGTCGGGCCTGGGGACCATCTTTCAAGAACAGCAAGGCCTGGAAGGCTGCCAGTGCCTGACCTTTCCACAGTCTCCCTGGAGACACTTCCTTCTCCCAGCAACAAAAGCTCATTCTGCGCCCTTGGCAGGACTCCTGTCATATGGGGCTGTGAAGAACCGCCTGGCTTCCAGGCAGAGCCGAGGACAGACTCCTGTCTTTTGATGCCCAGCTGCCCTCCAGTCCCCAGGCCTACTCCTTGAGGAACTGTCCTCAGCAGAGCCACAGGACTGCACCTCTCAGCACCGGCCACGCCAACCTGCCCCAGACCAATGCGTACCCACGGGCAGGGTACGCACAGGAAATGGGACAACCCGCTGTTCTGCTGGGTGCGGTCTCTCTCCTGACTTCTGCAGTGGTCTCCCTGTGCCACCCTGCCACTCTGAGTCCTATAAGCCCTCCCTCAGCAAACCCTGCCACTGCTTCTGGCCTTCATGGGAGGGAAAGCTTCCTGTTAGGCAGTTTGTCCCCGATTAAGTGGGGGACAAACACAACACAGAGTGACTCTGGGTCCCTTCTGGGAAATGATACTGGAGCGGAGAGACAGCTCCCCAAACACCCACAGGCCCATTTCCAGCCTGCAGTGTCTAAAATATCTGAGACAAATAGACGCTTCTCCCTCCCATCCATCCATCCATCCATCCGCTCCTCGTTCACTGGGCTCAATCCAATCCAACTCACCCCCAGGGACCCACTGTGAGCCAGTGCTCCATTAGAAGATGTGAGCATCTCTACCTCTGCAAGTTCACAGGACCCCTGGGCCATCGGAGCAGCCACTGCGGAGGAGGGCCGGTGCCCAGTGGCCCGGGATGAGGAGCTAAGAGGCCACAGGCAGTGTGGCCCGGTGATACTCTGGGCTCGAGTGGGACAGAGCTGCTCCACTGCTCTCTGGCTTTGTGACCTGGCAAGAAACTTCTGTGTCTTCTCTTTCTCAACTACAGAATGGGGCACTTGGACCTCTCGGGCTGCCAGAAGACTAAAGTAAGGTGGCAGCTGCTCCTCTCACCCTGGGTGTGCATGTGTCACGGACTGGGCTCTGGGGGCTGTGGAGAAAGAAGAGGCTTCCAGCTCGGTGGGGATGCGGGCTTTCCACAGTAACTCTTCCTGATGTCTGATAATCTGACAGGATGACCAAGCCCTTGCTCTGCTCTCTGAGGGGCTACTTGGAAGCTGACAGAAGCACTGCCTGTGAGCAGGCGACGAAGGCCGTGGACCGCTGGTGTGAGGAGGTGGTCTGTCCTGGTCACGTCTCTCAGTCCTCATGTTGGCTGAGCCTGAGTCCCTGCCTCGAGACTTCAGCTTGCAGATACTTGGCAGACCCCACCCCTGAAACACGGACAGGCCTGAGTACACGTCTCACTCACACACCAGAACAGAATATGGGGACAGCACCCCAATTTCTGGATTTGCTTCCAGCTGACCTTCTGAAAGGCACACAGCAAGGCACACTTCGGATCCAACTACAGCGTATGACCTGGGGGGCCCAAGGGGCATTCAGCTGCCTGCCTCAGGTAAGTGCTTCCTCCCATCATTCCTTAACCCTCAGGATCCCTAGGGCAGCCATACTTTCCTGCTGTGGGATGTGACACCTGGGGTCCGGGAAGCAGGAGCCCCTCCATCTGCATTCACGCAATAGGAAGAGGCAGCGCTGATGGCACTGCCCAGAGGAAGCAGGTCATCAGGGAGGGCGTGCCCGGCTCCACCTCCTCAGGGTGCTGTCCCCTTCAGGTACTGCCGCCTCCCCACAGGACCCTGCCCTCCATCAGGCACACACCGCTGACCGCAGACAGTGCGATCCCTGTGTGTGCAGCCGGGAGCTCGTGCAGCCTGAGCAGCTCTGTCCAGCCCCTTGCTGCCAACGTGTCCCACACAGTCCATCTAAGCAGACTGCACAGGAAGCCGGGTGTGGATGTCTGGACTGCGGCAGGCTTGGGGCCTCGTGTCCGTCTCTCCCTCTGTGTCCCCCCTGGCAGTGGGGAAGTGAGACACCTGAGAGGGGACACTGACAGGAGCCCTCTACGGTGAAAGTCGCGGCTGCTCACCGCAGCAAGAGCTGTGCCTGCCAGCACCAGCGCCATCATGTCCCCGGCTGCTGGCTCCCCCCAAGTGTTTATTTAAGCCAACACATTGCTCTGCTAATTGGATAACATTCCATGTGAAAACAGACCTTTTAAAACAACAGCAGCAGCGGCAAATAAAAACAGCTGCAACTGCCGAAGCACAAAGGCGCGGGCCGGGAAGGGAAAACGAACGGCGCTGCTCGGGAAAGCTCATAGTCCGCTTTCCGGGCGCGTGCAGAGCGCCTGCTCTTGGTGGCCGTCCCCTTCCACGTGGCCCTTTCCTCCTTCCTCCACGACCGGTCGGAGGAAAAAGGGACGAGGGGCGGCTGCTAAATGGAACACAAGTGGCTATTGGTGGCCACTCAGCCAATGGGGACGGCGCACCTGGTGGGGAATCCCCAGCACACCTGCTGCTGGCTCCTGGGTGGTCAGCAAGGCAGCGTGCTGTGGGCAGGCACAGGAATGCGCTTCAAGTGACAGACAGCCTCTTGGCTTCTCCCAGGGTCCCTGAGGCATTAGGGCTGGCTGGGAGGCAGTGGGTGTAGTGGGCAGAGGAAGGGGCAGGCAGAGATGGTGTTGGGTCAGCTGACCCGGTGAACAAGCCAGGGAGGAGCCAGATTACTTCCAGCTCAGACAAGCGGAGGCTGTATGACCTTGAGCAAGGGACTCGTGTCTCTGAGCCTCAGTTTCTCCAACTGCCAGAGGCCTCCTCCACTGCGAGGTGCTAGGGTCCAGTGAGGATCCAAACATAATGCTCAAATGTAGGGCACTGCCACAGATGGGGTCTCAGAAGCGTGACAGTGTTTAGCAGTTCAGACACTGTCCTTTTGGAGACGTCCCTTTGGCTCGATGCGTGTGGCAGATGTGGACAGATGTGTCCCCGCATGGGTCCATGTGTCCCGTGCATGCAGCATGCTTGTGGGCCCTTGACCTCCTCCAAGCCCTGCTCCCTCCTTCACCCCATGACGAGGTTCTGCGAAATGCCGGATCGTCACACGTGGAGGTTCAGATGACACCAGCACTTTCAGAGGCACTGAGACATACTGTCCGGGATTTCAGGTGCTCATAAAACATCCTAGGTTGGGAGAACATGCCAGCTCATGCATCTGCCTCCTGCGAGCAGGCTCCGGTCACCAGAGCATCAGCAGCAGCCCAGGGCTGGGCTTCCAGGTCTACAAGGGTTCTGCTGGGACCATGGTGGGAGATTCCACGCGGACGTCCCATCTGATTCCAGGCGCTGCAGGCTGGGATCAGGTGGCGTGTGAAGATGGTGCATGCACGGGCACCTCTCACTGTCAGCGTCAGCTGCCTGGTAACTTGGAGCTGGACCCTGGCAGCCTTCACAGAGCCCCTCTCTGGGTTTCTCTCTGGTTTGGCAGGGTGTGCTTGACCTGGAAGGGACCCAACAAGTCAGAGTCCCCAAAACTGGGTTTGATGGAGAAAGGAACAAGTCCCCAGGTTTGCTTGTTCAGGCACAACAGAGGTGGGTCGGAGCCACAGAGGAGCTGCCTTAGGACTTGCTGGGCAGGAGAGTGGCTGGTGGCTGCTGGGGAGGGCGCTGGACTGGGAGCTGAGATTCCTGGCGTCAGGTGCTGGCCCCTCCCAGCAAGCTTGGGTGGGGCCTCGGCTCCCTCTCTGTCCCCTCCCCTAGTGGCTGCCCACTTCCACTCTTCACTCACTCCTTGTTGTTTGGGACGGGTCTCCTGGCACAAGAAGTGGCAGATGCCCAGTGACCAAGTGCTCTTTCTCATGGACAGTGCCTGATGGGAGAGGGGACCAAAGCCCCTCAAGTAGGTGTGTTGGGCTCATTCTCCAGAGCTTCAAAGAGGTAGGGTCAGGTGGTTGTTCTGGGGCCCTGGCCTGCAGGGCTCCTTTTGCCGAGACCCAGGAGGGACGACTTGAGGGTGGGTGACTCCACGTGCACATAGTCACACCCCTGCGAGCTGACAGTATTCATAGGACCCGGACGGAGTCTGTTCATCCACCAGAGCGTGCTGATCTGTGGGTCGGTGGGGGCCTGTAGCGCTCAGCAGCAGATGACGAAATTCTTCGGAGGAGCGGAGGAGGCACCAGCAGCTTCCCCGTGGCAAATGGAGAGGAGATCTTGCAAGAGACGGGGGCTCGCACCTTCTAGAGGCCCGGCTTACTGGTGTGGTGCTCACAGGGCCTGAGGTCTAGTGCAGGAGGGAAGAGCCAGCCTGCCCTCAGTTGCGTTTCTCCTCCAGGGGCCAGGAATGGAGGCAGTGGAGGGTTAGGGCAGGAGCTGCCACGCCATAAACCAATGCACAGGGCTGCACGGGGCTTGGAGAGCACGTGCAGCCTGGGGGCTGAGCGAGGCCCCTGGGGGAGTCGGGGCTCCTCCGTGCTACATGCGGCCCTGTGCACCAGGGGGTCTGTTCTGGGAACCCAAGGGCAATGCCCACTATGACGGACGGAGCTTGCAGAGCTTCTTCCAGACCAAATACCGTGTAACTGTGACCCCACCTCTGGGGCTGGGAGGAGGGCACCCTTGCTCTCTGTGCCTTCCCCATACCTGTTTCTAGATCATTCCATAACAGCCATCACCCTGTCACCCTCACGACCAACAGATGGAGCTCCCCCGGCTCATGGGACACCACTTCACCCTGACCTCATGGCAACTGCAAGGAAAACCCTTACCACCATTTCATAAGGGAGAAACTGAGGCACACGGCAAGTGAGTCACTGGCCTGAGGTCATGCAGCCGGCAGACACAGCACTGGACTCCAACTCTGCAATCTGGCCTTGCCGTCTGTGTGCTAGCTAGTGGTGGCCTTGGCCTTCAGGAGAGGCGTTTCTTAGGAGCGGGTGGACCCTGCCCCCACCTCCCCCAGTACAAGCTCACAGCGGAGCCTCTCATAAACAGTGCAGCCCACCTCACTGCCCAATGCATGGGAACCCCAGAGCTTAAGGAAACCAAACAGAGGAAACCCTGCCCCACATGGCCTTCCCTGCCCGTAGAAGGGAGGTAATATATCTGGGACCCAGGACAACAACTCTGGAGGTGATGGGGAGGAAACAGCCAGGGCACACCGAGCGCTGGGACTGGGGTCAGAGCCTCATCTGCTGTGACCCAGGCAAGGGTCCACCATCCTGCTCGACAGAGGGCCTAAGGCTGCCACGGGTACACACCCGTCTATGCAACTGCCCTCTGCTGCTTCCCCTGCCGCCATGGGCCTCTTGCCCGCAGGGTGCTGTCCCTCCAACCCTGACGGGAGAAAGGGAAAGAAGGCCAGGCCCAGAAAGGAGCAGATGTCCAGACAAGTGTGTCTGTGCATCCAGACAGGCACTTGAGTTCAAGGCACGGGGACAAAGGTGCTGGCAAGGCCCTCAGGGGTGTTCCCAGGGTCCACAGGGGCTACACTGTGGCCCTGAGCTGCACCCTGGGATCTCTCTCAAGGCCACGGTGCAGTTTTGAGCAACACCTGCTTTACCAGAGAACTCCTTGCCAGGGTGGAGGGCGCCAGCCTGCTGCTTAACCTGACCCCTGAGGAAAGCGGAGGCCAAGGAAAGGGACTGGCACCCACAGGCACAAAGTGCATGGAGGAAGTTCAGTGATGGCCCCGCAGCCGCCTTTCTTCTGGATCCTGATCACAGCGGGGACATCTGTTGGGGGCAGGCAAGGACCCAGTACCCACAAGACCAACTTGCTGCACCCAAACTTGAAGCAGTGGCTCTGCCTCAAACAGTTCTATGGCTGGGGCTGGGCTCGGTGGTAGAGCTCTCACCCAACCCGTGCAAGGCCTGGGTTCCGTCGCCAGCACCACAAAACCAAGCAACCAGCCAACTAATGAACTGACCAACCAACCAACTCACAAACCAACCAACCAACCGACCAACCGTCTAACCAACCAACCAGTTGAGAAACCAACCGACTGACTGACCAACTGGCCAACCGACCAAGCAAGAGCTGCAGCTTGGGGCCTGGCGGGAGCCCTGCACACACATGTGCACACCCAGCACAAACCGCGGCCCCGAGCCGGGAGGGTGATGTGTCCCGGTGGGCTGCTTTCTCCCCTCCGGGTGCTTTCTGCACGGCGTTCCCCACACTGCCCAGCCCTGGGCTGCCTGATATGTGATGGCTGGGTGGATGGGACCAGGCACTGTCCCTTCCCACAGACACAAAACCCAGTCAGTGGCTTTTCCTCCAAGGATGGTGTGCAGATTAGCAGGCTGAGAGCAAAAAGGAGAACGGCTACGTGGGCGGCCACACGTGTTCACGAGGCCGCACTCACCTTGGCATCCTGCTTAGTGAGGAAGTCCACGAAGCCGAAGCCCCTGTGCGTGCCGGTCCCGGTCATCTTCTTGGGCAAGCGGACCGTCTTCAGCTCCCCGAAGGTGCTGGAAACAAAAGGCAAACACAGGAGTTAGAGAGCTGAGGCCTGCAAGGGAGGTGGGGGCGGCAGGACCAACTCACGCCAGCGCCTAGGGGATTTAACAGGGACGCACTCGCAGGCACACGCTGTGCTCTGCCATGCAGCACCCGCTCCGCCTTGGGCAGTGAGTGGGCTGGGGGGAAGCAGGGTGGAGATAGATGCCGACAAGAGCTTTCAGCTCCCCTCCAACAAGCTGCAGGCCCTGGCACCTGCCCTCCCCTCCAGGTGTCGGAGAACATACGCTGGGGGAGCCCGGACTTGTGCCAGGCTGGGGGTGCTCACGGTGGAGCACCGGGGCTCTGCTGTGGGGGCATTGGGGCTTCTTCTGCCCGCCTGTCGGAGTGGGCCGCACGGCAAGCCCACGCTGAGCAGGCGAGCAAGCCTGCAGCGCCTTCTCCCAGAAGCAGCACCTGGGAGGTGCCTGCAGGGCTCAGCACTGGAATGATACAAAGCTCCTTCCTCTGCACCCCACGTCCCCACCCCCGAGCTTTCCTTTGACATCTGCTCAGCCAGAGCCAGCAGAGCTCCGGACAGCACAGCTCAGCTCCTCCTGCAGGGATCACCCAGGTGAATCTGGCCTCGGAACACCCCGTGCCCGCTCCTCGCCGCGACTAAAGAGATTCTAGGACAAAAGGACTGCGCTTCCTCAGGGCCTCCTGGCTTTCTCTCTTGCTACCCAAGCCCTAATGTCCATTTATCAAATACATACGCACAATTGCTGCCGATAAATATTTAATGTGCACGGCATCTGAAGAGAGGTATTACTTTATTTGAAAATCTACACACACTTGCGGCTCCCCGGGCGCACATGCACCCCACGGTCTAGGATGCTTCAGGGCCAAAGACTGATTGGGGACAAAACACAGCAAAGGCCATAAGCTATCGTGAAACGATATAAGCTAAATCCGAGGCGTTAACCCGCAGCCCTGCCAGCATGACCAGGCATCTGCCAGTCCAATTTCTGAAGGCAGGACGGTGTGTAAATGCAGCATTATGAATCCTCAAAATGAATCCGCACGTCTCCTTCGCGCTCCCCGGAAGCTCCGCTCCCCCCGGCCTTCCTCTGCGCAGCCAACTAAGGCACTGGCGGCCTCCTGGGGATGGGAGGAACCAGAGTGGAGCCCTGTGAGCCTTCCTGCTCTGAGGAGACTCCTGTCCATCTGGATGGGGTCCAGGGTTGGGGACACAGACCAGGCAGGTGGGACAGGAAGGTGAGTTTGGAAAGCTGAGGAGTCCAGTGGCAAAACCTGCTTTATTCTGCCACCTAAAGGCCGACACATCCCATGACAGACACAGCACCTCTCGCCAGCCACTCATCCACAGGCAGGGACAAGAGTGAGGGGGATGGTGGACAAGTCTTGCAGGCACTGGGACTCTAGGTATCATGCATGTGGTGGCTATGAGGACTGGAGTCTGTAGGTGAGCGCTGAGCTCCAGCCATGCGTGTGGAGTTCCACCTGCGTGGTCACAGCTAGTCTTCGGGGGTACTGGTCCCTCCACTCAGCCCTGTCCTCCAAGCACCCATCTGCACGAGCTTGGAGCAGCCTCTCCCGACCTCCCTGAGGCTTGGCTGATGCCACCCTGCAAAGCCAGGGCTTGCTGTGGCCCCTGACCAGGGGGCAGTGCCGTGGGTGCTTGTTTACCTCCCCGCCCTCCCCTGGGGCAGGAACTCAGCTCTGCAGTTGTAGAATCCATCCTGTTCCGCAGTCAGCACTGGGCTCCGTGGCCGAGGCCTGCAGGGAACCCTTGACAAACCAGTGGGCAAAAGTGGCCCCAGCAGACATGGCCACTGGTGCCACCTCACAGGCTGGTGGCGAGAGGCAAACACACACTGCATGTCAGTCCACAGTGTGTCAGCATCGCACCGATGAGGGCCATCTCAGGGAGGCAACAGCTGGCCCATGCTAGGAAGTAGGGTTCGAGGGAGAATTTGGGCACAAGCTCTGTTTTCCATGTAGAGTTCCAACCCCTTCAGGCCAGTTTTAGGAACTGGGGCCTCTCTTCTGCTGGGGCTTGGCCAGCTTGGTAGGACTAGAACCCCATGCAGCCCCTGGTTCCAGTAACTGCCCAGACTGTAGGGCAGGGGACGGACACAGTTGGGATCCTTCTGCCCGCGTGTGCGGCCCTGCAGCTGCCCTGCCTTTGTCGTTCCCAGCCCTCATTCCCTATGAGCCAGCCTGTGTGTGCATGCGAGGGAGAGGGAATGTTAAGGAAATCCCCCCTCTGCAGCTCACTAAGGCTGTGCACGCTCCACGCATGGTAAGCAGTCGAGGGTCCGGAGAAAGGAAAATAATTAAAAGGTGGAGAGAGTTGTTGGCGAGGAGAGGCTGAAGAAGCTAGGCGGCTGTGGCCTGCAGAAGAGGCACCGAGAGCTCAGCAGGGGGAGCTGTGACAGAGGGAAACTTTGGTTTCCCCAGAAAACTCGGCAGGGATGGGGATCTGGGGCCTCGGGAGGTCGGGGTCTGGGCCATCTGCGTGGCAAATGAAAAGCTGTGCCCCAAAATCCTGGCAGCTTCAACGAGGGCTCTGGGGAGCAGAAACTTCCAGCAATAGGAGGAAAGGGAACGGCTACGCTGGACCCACAGGATCGAGGCTAGATCTCAGAAGGAACTTTCCAACATCAGTGGACACTTCCAGAAATGTATAGCTGAGGCTTTGCCACGCCATTATCGCTGCCATGGCCCCAGCTATCAAGGAGCGCCTGCCAGGGCTGGGGCTTTGAGATTCGCCGTTACCAGGAATGACAGCAACCGGGAACAACAGCAACACCACCTCTCGCTTCACAGAGGAGAAAGGCAAGGGCCAGAGAGAAGACCATCCAAGTCCACAGACTGAAGGACTTGAAGCCCAGGCAGGTCTTGTCCTGGGTGTCCTGGAACAATGCTGGGACAGCGAATGGCCTCGGGTGCTGTGTAACCGTGCAGGATCACATAAGGCCAACACTAACGATCGCAGAGAGATATCGAAAGAGAATTAAGAAGAGGGAAAAAAGGTTGCAGGCGAAAATCGATGACGGACCTTTAGCTCCCGGGAGATAAGCGACATATAAATACCAGCCATTATGAGGACTCTTACCTGACGCCCAGCTCCAGGGGCCCTTTGAAGAGCGGCTCTGAAGGAAGTTAGGAAGTTCTGCAGGAACCCTGCCTCCCAGGGCGAAGGCCACCACTGGGGACAGGCTGGGCAGGGCCACTAGGGCCCAGGAGGGAGGGGCCTGGCGGGGCACCCAGGGACTCGTCCCCAGCCAGCTGCGGAGGGAGGGAGCCGGCTGCTCCCCACTGTGTAGATAATAGAAACCACAAAATAGCAATTACTGTATCAGAAGCTGTGAATAAAGAGGACTCACCGCTTTTAAACACGGCCTCCTCCCTCCCCAACCTCGCTCACACTCCGCTAACAAACTCACACCTCACTTTCCCAATTATTTCATTCACTCGGGGTCACCAGTTACTCCCCCACGCCGCGCCCCACCCCCTCCGCCATGGCCATGCGTACGTGGGTTTTCGACACCTGGAGTTTGCTGTCTCGTTTCTAATTTCTTGGGAGGTGTGTGGGGTGGGAGGGGGCGCAGGCCTAGGCAAGCCAATTAGGCGGCCCTGGTAAAAAAGCTGGGGTGTGCAAAGCGTGTTTGCACACAGGCCCGGAGGCACACAAGGCGCGTGCACCCTGCGTGCGGTGGGTGGGGACTTCCTCCTTGTACAAGCTGCTCACCCTGGCTGGTGGGCGCTGCTCCCCCCCCGAGTGAGGAGATGGGCTGGGTGGGGGCAGGCAGCCGCGGTCCCCACCAAGTGGGGCTCCAGCACATCCTGAGCAGCCTCAGCCTCGCTCAAGCCCTGGCCTCCCGGATGTCCAGGAGGACCAGAAGCCCAGCTGAGTGCTGAGTCACGTGGGGGAGTTGCTATGCGCCTTCTCCCCACCAGCTGTGCTAGGCAAAACAAAGTCTGCTGCCACCCAAGGGACTCAGGGGACGACGGTGTGATGTGAGCAAGATGAAGGGGTGGTTTGATAAGCGTAAGCTGCAGGCTTCTTCTGTTTCCTCTGGAGGTAAGAAGAAATGGCCAAATCTGTTGGCATTAAAAGCCCTTCAAGTATGCCACAGCCACCAATCTCCCGCATGTCATGCACGTGCCACATGAGCAGGCAGCCCCTGGGCTTTCCATGAGCCCGGCGGCGCATGGAGGGCCTGGCGGTCAGAACTCACAGGACCCTCACGAGCTGGGCGTTTTTCCCATCTTCTAGGCGGAGAAAACCAAGGCTGAAAGCAGCCGCAGTCCCTGGGCTATTGCTGACCTCAGGGGTGCGGAGACTTGCCCAGGACTCACAGGGACGACAAACAGCTGGCTCACAGCGGCTGCTGCCCAAGCCTGTGCTCCTGCTCCAAGTTTGCAGGGATGGCCCTGTCTATCCACCACAGCGTAGGGCCTGATCAGCCAGGTGCCCAGAAGGTTGGCCGTGGGCCAATCAAGGCTGGTTCCCACCTTGGCCCTGGTGGAAATGGCTCAGGGAGCCTCCCAGCAGCCAGGCAGACACAATCCTGCTGCCCAGGGTCAAGCGCAGAGGGCTCCTGATTTTTGCTGGCCACTCCCTGCCCTCATCCTAAGGGCACACTGGTGACCTGGCGGGCCAATGGAAAGCTCCTCTGGGCAGTGACTGGTAAGCTGGCAGCTGCCTTGAGCAGTGTCCTGTGTCTCCTGGCTCCCCTCTCCTTACAGAGTCCTCACGGGCCAACTGGCCATCCCATCATCCACAGCAGGTGGCTTCTGCGTCCTCCCTCCCACAGAGATCCCAAAGGCTGCCTCTGCCTGAGGCTCACGCGTTGGTGCCAGTACCCCTCCCAGGCCACTCAGCACTCTGGTGGCTTCTGATCCTTGGAATAATTGCCCACCTTCTCACACGGGTCCCAGGCAGTGCCCAAGCCGACCCTTGCCTTTCTTGCTCTGTGATCTTATCTCATCCCGGGCCCTCACTGTGGACAACCCACGGGGAAGAGACTTCCCCTTGGAAGGTCCATGCCCATCTCAAGGCCTCTGCACCTGCTCTTCCAGTGTCCTTGCGTGGACACTGCCACCATTGCTCCTGGTCACTCAGTTCTCAGCTCCGACGCTGCCAAGATCTTGGTACGTCTTCCACTGCCACCCTTCCCACCAGCTGTCATGCATGGTTACCGTCTGAATGCCTACGTCCTTGTTTACCGCCCCTTCATTTTGCTAGAGCAGAGCACCCTCAAATATGGCAGGGTCCCCCTCTCTTGTGCCCACAGGACCCGGGACTTCCCGGCACGCAGAGGACACTCCACACCTTCATTTCACCACGCAGCTGATGCCTGAGGCTCCCCCAAGGTATCAGGTCCCTGGACTCTGTACCATCTCATGTCACCCACGTGCTGTAGTGGCAGCAGTCACGTTTGGGGCAGACTGTTCAGACTTTGTCCCTTAGGGCGACTCTCTCACACATGTGACCCGCACGTTATTATGAGGGGCATTATGAGGACCTTGGGGGGTCCTTCCGAGGCTTCCGCGTCTCCTCCTCCAACTGCGGTAAATAAATCACAATAATAAAAAAAAGAGGCTCACTCGGGCTTTCACCAAGGGCCCAGGTGTGGCCACGATACTGAGGGTGGTGGTGCCATTTGGTGGGAACAAGAGGATGTGGCCTCCGGGACAGCCTGGGCGAGGCGGTGTGCTCAAACTGCAGCCCAGTACCTGCTCTGCCCAGGCGGCGCGGGAGCCGCTGGCAGCCCTGAGGGGGTGGAGGCTCCTCCTGGCTGCTCCTGCTCGCCAGCTCCTGGGGATGAGTGCCTTTTAGGTTCTCCTCCTCCAATTACCACTGCTCGTCCAGGTGAGAGCAGTGTGGAAAGGTCACCTGATCGCCATCAGCGCAATGTTCCCTCTCATCTTTGCCTCTTGGAGGCTGAAAAACGGCCTGGTTTCTGAAAAAGCGAGAGTGCGCGGGGCCAGCGCTCAGCTTTTCTCAATAGCCTTTCATGGGGTCCTTACCAGGCAAGCGTGACCCTCTCGTTTTCTAGATGAGAGATCCCAGGGACGAGCAGTTAAATGGTATCTCTGAATCAGAGTCGGGCTGTGTTCCAGACAGCCTGGGAGGCTCTGGTAGAGGGCTGCACTGGAGGGTGGGGTCTCCTGGCCTGGCTCTGTCCCCATCAGCTGGGTGTCCCTGAGGCAAGGCAGTCAAAGAGAAAGAAAGTCGGGACGGTGGTGCACACCTGTGATCCCAGACTTGGGAGGCTGAAGCAGGAGGACTTCAAGTTCAAGGTCAGCCTCAGCAACTTTGCGAGGCCCTAAGCAACTTAGTGAGACCCTGTCTCAAAATAAAAGGGGGGGATATGGCTCAGTTATAAGCACCCCTGGGTTTGATCCTCAGTACGCAAACAGCAACTACAAAGAGAGAGAGAACACAGTTTGCGGAAGGACCTTGACAGCTGTGTGAATGGACACTGATATGCCAGACCAGTGAGAGGATGGCCTTGTCCAAGTTCAAGACTCCAAGGCTTGAGAGAAGATGGAAGGGAGCCAAGAGAGATGGGGCAGGGGAGCGAGGGGACAGGTTAGCAGCAACCACTCCTTCTCCATGTGGTCCCTGGGCCAGTGGGGTGTGCGCCTGCTCGAGGAGAAGGGCCCCTGCTCCACCAGGCTGGGCAGGGACCCTCAGCCCAGGACAAGCAGCCCTTCCTCCAGAAGCAGCCTGCAACCCAGGCCTTGGGAGGGCTTTCAGAACGCTGTTGAGACTCACGACACTTCACACAGTGTCACCAAGTACGACACGCTGGGTGCCACCTGCGAGTCTGCGTTCCATTCTGATTTGGTCCGAGGAGATGCAAAAGGCTGGCCCACTTGCAGAAGGCAGAAACTTCTAGAAGGAGGAATTCCCGCTACCGCCTCAGGGCTGTGGAATCTCAGGGGTTCTAAGCTCCGTGAGGACACACAGGGTCCTGCCACTAAGAATTTCCGCGAGGGCTCACCTGGGCATGGACACACTTGAGGCCGTGCTGGCACTGCATGAACCGCCTGCCCCCCATGCTCTACCACACAGTGGGGCTGTGATGTTGCGTCCTCTGGCACCATGGATCCTAAATACTTGCAGAGCAAAGCCTGTGTGCAGGTGCTGAGCTCTGTGCGGGCAAAGCGCAGTGGGCAAGGCAGGCTCGGGCCACCTGGGCGCTGACCGTGAGCCAGGGCTTCCACCCTCGTGGGCGGATGCACAGAGATCCAACATACACACTTACATAAACGTTAGGTGTACGTCCAGCTGCTCCACTGTCTACGTACGCCTTTACGTATTTAAAAACTAGAAACATTTAAAGGATGAGATAAAAATCTAAGCAGAAGCAGAAATTCTAATATTTTCCTTTTGATCTAATTGACTCTGCAGAGAGGCCTTTTTTTTGAGCCATACTTGTTATCTGAGAGCGCATAGTAGGCCAGCACGAGCTAGGCTTATCCACGGACACTAATGCCACCCTCAGTAATCGGGAGGCAGGGCCTGCGCTCTGCGTGGAAAAGCCGAGGCTCAGGCTTCATGGATCTGCCAGCAGGTACAAGGCTGCTAGGTGGTGAGCCGGGCCTCGCAGCCGGGCCTCGCAGCCGGGCCAGGCGAGCTCCAGGACAACCCAGGCAGCAGTCGAAGGCTGAGCCCTGCCTGCTGAAGCTGAGCACAGTCCTTGGTTTTTAGGAGCAGAAGTCAAGCTTTTCCATCAGCGTGCTCCAGCCGTCCCTGAAGGATGTTTTGCCCCTGGGGTGCCAACAGTTGGGGAGAGGTCCAGCTGCACAAGTGTCGGCCGCAGACCTCGTCAGTGCCTTTCAGGTGTGAGAGGCATGGAGCCCCACGTCCCCAGACTAGGAAACCTATCAGCATCTCACAGGACACTGTACGCCATGGGGCGCAGCTGGGGAGAGGTGAAGGGTGAGGAAGAAGGAAGGTGGTCACTCTGGCAGGCACAGACACACAAGGGTGAACAGCCCCGGTCTTTACCTGGCATCCAGGCGATACCTCTATCCTGCCAGGGGCCGCACGGTGAGTGGCGGCTGCAGGAGTCTGGTTCTAATGGGGTGGGGCTAAGTCATAGCAACCTAAAGACCTGAGCGTGCAGGCGGCTGCACCTGGTGCCACCTTCCTGAGGGAGACCCAGTTTCATTACACATCAGGAACCATGTAAGTGGATCTGTTTTTATCAATGCCCTTAACCACAGGGAGATCTGCACTGAGGCCAGCAAGTGACACCTCCCAGGTCCTCACCGTGTAAGCTGAGAAGGAGCAGGTTAGGCACAGGAGACCCCTCCTGGAGGACCACAGGGGCACCTAGAAAGGAGCTGAGATGAAAGCAGGACCCAGGCTGAAGAGGGCCGGCGTGGCCATGTGACTCTTGGCAAAGAGGGGCAGTTCTCATCTAATCGGCAAGACAATCGGAAGGACCTGACCCAGGGTGTCTGCCCTCCCATGGGCTGAGCAAGCCCATGGCAACAGCTCCCGCTCCTTCTTCCTTCCACACACGGCACATGGGGATGCCCTCCGGCCTGGGGCACACATTCTGGTCAGCTCCACCCCCCTTGCAGTGAGTTAATGAAACACAGCGGATGCCCTCCCAGCGCTCCCCATCTTCAGCTGCTTCAAGTACAGCCAATCCTATTACAAGAAAATACAGTGACTAATTCAGCCTGATGAAACTGTTACGAGAACACGGCCAGCAGAGGTGGACATTCAGAACCAGCTCAGCACCCTTAGTATCGTCACCCATCCTCAGCATAGCAAGGAAGAGGGCAACGATTAGAAACCGGGAGAAAAATCAGCCTTTCTTCTAGCTTAAAACCAGTTTCGGAATTCATCTGCTACCACCTTGCTTTCTGCCAGCATCTCCCTCGCACCCAGGATCCCCAGGACAATCCCAGGAACTGTGGAAACCCTGGATGTCACCAGCTGAAGTTACAGCTGGGTCTGATGAGTACCCCATTGCTTTGCCCACCTCTCGCCTCTGCTGCTCTTAGAAGGACCACTAAGGGGAGAACCCTTGGGTCCCCAAGGCTGCTCCACATTACCACCCCAAATCCAGAAGCCTCTGATGTGAATTGTCCCTGGGCTACTATGAAGTATGGGGTTCAGGAACACAGGACCATGTGGTGGAGAGGCAGGAGGAGAATAGGGTGAGCTCCCTGTAGAGCAGCCAGGTCAGCCTGGGCAGGAAGGTGCCCCTGCCACCAGCCCACATCTCCCCCAGCCTGTCAGCCAGGCTTCCTGGAAGGCTGGATTTGGTACGGCCACTGGGCTCTAAGTGTCACTCTGTCACGTTCCCATCCCTGCCCCGCATATCACACACACAGAAATGGGTCTTCCCACCTCTCCAGAAGCCATTTCAGTGCTCAGACTTCAACAAGGACTGCAGATCATGAACGTGATCATCAAGTTGCTTCACGCTGGCCTTCCGCTGTCCTCCTAAGCTAGCAGTGGCCTGTCCTAACTGCTCAGACTGGGCATGAATCCACTGATCTAATCCTGAGCCTGGACACGGGTGGCAGGGGACGACAGTGAGGACGACTGAAGGGAGTGTAGAGAAGCAAGCTGCAGCACGTGCAGGGAATTCTGTGCAGCAACAGGACGCTGTACTGGGGATGGGACCCAGGGGTGCTCCACCACCGAGCCACACCCCCAGCCCGTTTTAGCTTTTGAGACAGGGCCTCACTGAGTCGCCCAGGCTGGCCTTGAACTTGCCATCCTCCTCTCTCGGCCTCCTGAGCCACTGGGATGATGGGTGGGCAGAGTCCTGGTCACTGGCAGAGCAGAAGATTCCCTATCACAGCCACTAGCACTGCTGCACTTCCGATCAAGAGGAAGAGAGCCACGAGGTAGCAGCATGTGCCTCCTGGGTGCTGCCCTCTGCAGCAGCATGGTGACACCGCCCTTCCTAAGGGCACCCGGAGGACTGCTTATGGTTCTGGGAACCAGAGCCTCTTGGAACACAGTGGAACTGGAGCCGGTGCCACCTTGAGGGCCAGAACAGAAACTCAGTAAGCAATGGACGTGCAGCAAAGCAAGTCACGGCTGTCACCACCACGTGGCTCCACGGCCTGAACAAGTGTGGTCATCCCCTCCCCTGCAGCCCAGAGAATCTGAAGGAAGGAAGAGCTCCCAGCGGGAAACGATGCACAAAGTCCACACCAAGCTTCTGCCTGTCGCCTGCAGGAGAGCCCTGGCCGCCATTCCAGATGAGTGCCTGCTTGCTCCGCTTTACGAACCTGGCTGCCCAGTTCCTCCTCCCCAGCAGCTGAGAAGGGTGAAGGGGCTGATGATGGCAGACAGCGGGTGGCGTCGAGAAGCGATAACCAACAGCCGTCTGGACCCGGCACACATGCTTTTTCTAAAAGGGTGAGACTGCGAGGGGTTTTGACTGCAAGGACACCTCAGCCACCCAGCAGGCCAGCGGCATGTAAATGAGTGGGCGTGGCTGTGTGCCAATAAAACCTGATTTATAAAAACAGGTGGCTGCTACATGAGTCTCAGTCTGCGCACCCCCAAATCAGACCAAGAAAATCCAAGATATGATACTAAGATAACTGGAAAAGCCTAGCAGCCTGGGGATGCTGGTACAGGAACAAACAGGTGACACTCTGACCCCTGGGTCTGAGGTGGAGCCTGGGCAGTGTCCCTGCAAGCAGGAGAGGCGCTGTGCCTGTCAGGAAGGTTTCGGCAGGGGCTGATGCCGTAAGGCAGAAGGTGGCAGAGTCACTGGTGGGGGAAAAGAGACGCACTGTGCATGTGACAGGCAGAGCCGTGCGTGCCTGCAGCTACCCGTGCGCCACAGCCACACGTCCTGCCCTTGGCCAAGACGCCAACTCGGTAGCCAGCCATCGCCCTGCATGTCAGCCGGGGGGGACCTGCATCTGTGTTGCCCTGCTCCGCTCTTCCTGGGTGCTTTCTGAATCACACTCTATGGCGGGTGCTTTCCTACTGCTGGACTACTGAGTGGCCAGTGCCCAAACCAGCGCCAATGGTGCCTGGCATGTGGCAGGTGCTCAGTAAAAATCACCTGTCCAGAGCGGACTGACGGAGATTCTAATGGGTATTTGTCCTTCCCTGGCTTTTCTGCCTTCCGGCCCCTCTCACACCCTGGCCCTCAATGCCAGAATTACGGGCAGGGGGCAGGGAGCCTCTTCAGGGCGCCTGCCACATGGCACGCTGGGCTGAGCCACCCCAAGGAGACACCAAGGTGCAGTCTCCCCCAAGGTCTGGGGCTTGTGTTGCAGGTCTGCCTGCTGGGGGAGCTCACCGACTCCGTACTTCCTCCCACCCTGAGCAAGAAACAGACTTTGCCCTTGAACTCTCTTCTCAGAGTCTACCTAGAGCCTGCCAGTCTCTGGGAAGCTGCCACGCAAGTGATGGAGGAGGCGGAAAGAGGAGATGGAAGAAGATCCAGAGGGCAGCTGCGAAGAGCTCAGCCTTCTCGAGGCCTCTTCCGACGGTGCTAGGGTGCTGGCAGGAAGACACTCGCTGAACTCCCGCTCGATGCTCCCTTTGCCACCTTGAGAATCCCAAGCACCTGGCTCTACCTACGGTGGGGAAGGACTGAGAGCCTCTGCGTCTCGGTGGGAAGTCCCAGGACCGAGGTGTTGCTTTTCCAGCGGGGTGCAGGCTGGACTGCACTCAGGTACCTGGAGCCCTCAACATCCGAGCTTCCAGAGAACGCCAGGCCTGTTATCTACCAGCGACCAGAGCCCAGAGCCTCTGCAGCAGCCGTGAGAGGCGAACACAGCACGCGCCACCCGAGGGAAGGCCTTGGGGAGCGGATGGCGGTGATTCATGCTGCCAAGCCCGCCAACGCGCAGCGGGAGGAGGGCAGCCCACCCCACCTGGGACACACGTTATTTTTAAAAGTCTGGGAAAGAAAACAACAATAAACCAACCGGAGCTCAGGAAGGCTGGTAGGCTTGAGGGTACAGGGAAAGGGTGAGATGGATCTGTGAGATGCACCATTTGCTTGGGGCCAAACAAACCCATGCAAGACTCGATTCAGTTCCACGAGGAGAAGAGGGGGACTCAGGACTGCACGGCCCAGCAGCAGCCAAGAGCCAAAAGGTTGCACCTCTGCTCTATGGCAGCCTGGGTCATGGGACAGAAGCTGGCCCTCGGGACCTCAGGGGCTGGGCTCCTGGGGCCTGGAGGAGGAGGTGAGAGTCGCAGGTGGAGCGTGCAAAGGGGACCACGGGGTGGGCGCTGCTGCCAGTGTGCAGGTGGGGGTTCTTTCTATGACAAAAACCCAAACAGGCGGGAAAACCAAGGGGCCCAAGGCACAAGTGCAGAGAAAGCTCAGCGGAAGGCAGGGAAGAGGCCCTCTCGACCCCCACTGTCATCTCCAACAGTGGGGCTCCGTCCTTACCCACCGGGATGGCAGGGGCTCCGGGGGCTTAGCTGGAGGAAGAGCCCAGCTGCCCTGGCCCTGCCAACCCCTCACCCCCACTCTGCTGGGCTTGCCTGCCGTGAGATGGGGTCAGCGTCCACACTCCTGAGTCCTAGTAAGGATCACAGGAGACCACACACCCATGTGCTGGGCCCAGGGTGAGCAGACAGGATAATGAGTGAGTGAGGGGCCGAATGCGGCAGGGGCTGTGCAAGGTCCCTCAGCACCTGGACGGCAGCTCCCATTTTACGTGACAAGCCTGTGCAGCGTGACTCTTTTCCAATGCCACCCAATTCACTGTCCACGTCCTCACCTGCATGTCAGCTCTGTGTCTGCAGGGGCCATCACCCTGGTCCATCCCCCATGGCCCTACCATGTGCCCAGTAACTCAAGAAATGAATGAGGGTAAGAATCGGGGGCCCTCTCTGCCTCACCGTCTTCCAGAAACCATTGCTGTCAACGTCACTCAGCCTGTCAGTGCTGGTGAGCTCTGGCCTGTCCACAGAGCCACCCTCACCTCCTAAAGGCCTTGGCCCCCCAACCTGCCTCCTTACACACATGGCTCGTACCAATGGGGGCACTGCTCTAATGGGCTCGGGAACGCTCCCGTCTGGACCCCTGCCTGGCCCCGATAATGACTTCTCTCAGGCTAGTTCTTCCCCAGCTGCAGCTGTGCGGAAGTGACAGAAGTTGGGACAGGCACAGTTGCCATGATACGGCCGTCGTGGTGATTCAGCCACCGAGCTCGGGCTTCGTGGAACGACTTAACAATCTGTCATGGAAAGGGAGGAAGGAGGATGAGCGCCGCATGGCATCCCAGTTCCCGTAGCCAGAGGAGGCTCCAGTCAGGGCGAGGCAGCCCGAGAACACCTTTCCCGGGACCCGGGACCCGGGCGGGAAGCCCAACTCATCTGCTTCTGTGGGAGCGAAACAAGGGAATCAGAGAAACTGCAGGGACCTCTACCAGGAACCAGCCAAGTCCTTTCCTTAAAGGGACAGCCTGCGAAAGCCTTCGGCTGGCTCCCTTCTGTTCCTCCTGGCCCTCAGTGCAGCCAGGACAGGAAAGGAAATGCAGCATCCTCTGCTCAGCAGAGGGTGTGGACAGGAAGCCTGGGATGGCCCCACGGCCCTTGAGCCCTGTCTTTCATGTGGCAGGAAGCTGCTTCTCTCGGCCAGAGAGCCCTGCGTTCTGCAACCATGCGTTGCACCCTTGCCCCACCAATTCTTGGGGACAGTTAGGGACAGGGAGGTCTCTTAAGGAGGTTGATCCTGCTATCCTGTGGGGCAGAGGCAATGCCTGCAGCCATGATGATGGCTGCACTGCACCTGCTGGGTGTGCATGGACCACATCTTCGGCCCCGACCCACACCCTCCAGGCCTCCTGGTAGCCTCTGGGAGCCACATCTCGGATCCACAGGGGGGCCTGTCTCAGAAGGACCAGCACTGGGCAGCTGGGAGGAGGAGCAAGTGCAGTGTCCCATGGCAGGGTGAAGAGGGAGAACCCCACCCCTCCTGTACTGGAAGGGACTGGGTGGCCCAGGGAGAGCCTGGCTCTCCACACCCAACTGAAACCTGGCCCTGGGGCTGTCACCTTGAGCAAGTCACTGCCCCTGTGTGTGAAGTGGTCTGAAGAGCCTGGCCATGCCACAGGGGTGCACGGATGGCAGAGGAAAGCACGGTCCCTGTGCCAACTCTGTTCCAGCAAGACTCTCCCTCCTTAGAGGTGAGGGACTGGCGCCTGCTACCTTAAAGGAGCTCTAGGCACATCTCGAAAGGGTCCCGGGACCAAGGCCTGCACAGCCAGATCCACACCAAGGGAAGGAAAGGAGTGGGAAGAGGCACAGGGGCTGGAGAACTCAATGGCACTCAGGCGGAGAGCCAGGGGCCTGGAAGAAGGCGTGAGTGGGTCCCTGGGATCCCCACGACTCCTGCAGCCCCTGGCAATCTCAGCAGAAGCACTTGCTTACTGGCAAATGCAGCTCCCGGCAGGGACCTCAGACATCTGGACTCCCCCTTGGAGAAGTTCAGGGTCCACACTAAGGTCCTAAGATGAGGGTTAGGACCCGCTCTCACTCTGCCTGAGAGCCTGGGTGGCCACGCAGCCTAGCAAGGCAGCCCTGCTCAGAACTAAACGGGGAGCTCGGAGGCAGCATGAGGCCTGGAAAAGCAGGAAGGCTGAACACCTTTTTGGAAAAGGCGAAAGGAGAGAGACAGAGAAAGAAAGAGAAAAGGGAGCGTGCGAGCACTTTGATTAGACAATGCAAACGGGGAGCCGTCCTCCCTCAAGAAAGCTGCACAGAGAAGCAGGGACTGCATGGAGGCACCTGCGCTGTGACCAGAACTACCCGGGTCGGGCTCCGGACTGAGCACGATGCATGGGTGGTTGGCCCTGGTGCGAAAGCTGGAGGGGCAGCTGTCCAGCTCAGGGTGCCCCGAGAGTGGGGAACCCGCCAGGCCTATCTAGCGGGGCTGTCATCAAGGAGTGGAGCAGAGGGCTCCCTCAAGGATGGGGAAGGAACGATTCCTCTGGTTCCCAAGGCAGTGGACTCCACGGTCACTATGTCACTTCCAGAGCGCTTGCCCTGTGCTAAGCCATAGCTGAGTCTCACCACTGGGCTCTCACGACAAATGCAAGAGGTAGGCACTGCCGATTACCATTCCCATTTCACAAATGACAACAAGGAGGTACAAATCTGCTCCAGGACAGTGGCAGAGCCTGTGTCGGACGGTGTGATCCCTCAATGGGGCTGGCAGGTGTCCCTGCTCCCATTTCAGTGGAGGAAGTAAAGCACACCTAGGTGAGGTGACAGACGAGGCCGGGCTGGGACACCACCCTGCTGCCTGCAGGACCGACATGGGAGCCCACTTGTCACCAGCTCTGGGGACCCTGGGTGATCCGGCCCGGGTCCTGAGCACACCTGGCCAACGGGCACACAGCAGGTGCTTTTACCAACTTCTCCCCCTCCTCCCTCACAGGGGAAAAGAACAAAGTCAAGCCTACCTCCCAAACGTGTTCCAATGACAGTCAATTCCAGTAGACAGCAAGAGACGCAGCAGTAAGAGGGAGGGCTGAGGAGGTTTTCACAGCACGCGTGGAGGGCAGACAGCGGCTGCAGCTAAGTGCGCTGTGAACATCACAAGGGCTTTGAAGGCACCTGGGAGGAGGAGCCGGGCAGGTTCACTAGGGGCGCCCCGGGCAAGTCCTCCCACTCTGCGCCGGGCCCACTGCCTCACCAGCCATCTCTCCACGACTGTGACGAACACGCAGAGCCAAGGCCTATTTTGGCTCAGTTCTGGAACCTCCATCTGGAAGGATCTGTTGCTTCTGGATGAGGAGCATGTCAGGCAGGAAGCGCTGGTGGAGAAAGCTACTTATCCCACAGGGAGGCGATGACCGAGACCAGGCTCCCACAGTCCCCTTGGAGGCCCCAGCTCCCAAGAGCACATGGACTGGGGGACACAGCCATCAACACAGGGACCTTCGGGGGATATCTCAGACCTGAACAATAGCATGCGCTTTCACTGCACACCTCCTGTGTACCAGGCATGGTGCTGGGGATACCAGGGTGGAAAGGACAGGCAGGTCACTGCCTTCAGTGGGAACCGCAGTCTAACTTCTTTGTATGCTAGAAATTCATATACTTTACCAAGGAGCACATGCAGCGAGCGAGCAATTTAAAAATGAAAGGAAAACGGACTGACCCTGCCAGCGGCGAGAGTGGCAAACACGGACGGGGAGGGGGAACGAGCCTCCAACCACCCTGGGCTGCAGCTGGAGGAAGCGTGTGATCTCACGGCTTTGATGAAGACAGACGGACACAAGTGTGTTTCCTGTGTTTGTACAGGAACGTGCACGCACACTTCGCACGTGCATGTACGCACGTGTGCTTTCTTCCTCTAGGATTGTGGGCTAAGAAGGTCTGGTTCTCAATCAGGGGCGATTCTGTCTCCAGCTCCATCCCTCAGGACACCCGGCAACGCCTGCAGGTGTTTTGGTTGTCACGCTGGGCAAGAGGTGCTCCTGGCATTCAGTGGACAGAGGCCAGGGTGGCTGTCCTACAGTATGCAGCCACAAGGCTACTCAGACCATGGAGGCACCGGAATCCAGGATCCAGTACCCAGCACCGTGGCTCCAGATCTCATCTCTACACCCCATCACCTGCTGAGAACAACTCGGCCTCCTCTGAGATAGGGCTGAGTCCAGGGCTGGGGCTGAGGATGCTACAGATCAGTCTGGAAGGATAAGCTTAAGGAAGTGCTTAAAAAAAGAAAATGATAGGGCCTGGCCCAAGACACACTCCACCTTGAAGGGGGTCCCCAGCCACCAGACCTGGAGGTCAGTAAGAAATCACTGGGTGACTATAATGGTTTATGACTTGCTCAATAACATAACCTGAGTCCTCACCAAGAAGAAAATAAATGCTGTGTGTGAGAGAGACAGACAGACAGACTGTGTGTATGCAGCACAGAGAAGAGGCCCCACCGGGAGAAGAGGACCAGCTAAGCCTGGAGGAGGATCATGGAATTACACCGCCATTGGCAGCAGGCTAGGTAACTTGCACCAGTGGGTGCTCGGAGTAAAAAAGGGGCCCCAGCGTGGGCCATTTCCAGAGTCTCAGAGTACCCTTGGAGATAGTCACTAGTTGCAAAAGAGAAACAGTAAATTAGCGGAAAACCCTGCCCTGAGCGATTTGAACAGGAAGATGAAGATAATGTCACCAGCAGCAGGGCAAGTGTGGTGTCTGCCCAGTCAAGACCCAGTGTGACAGGGACAAGCCCCACTGGGGAACATGGACAAAACCGTCAGGGTCAGCCCAGACACACTAGGCAGCGCTTCCAGAATGAAGGGCACTGGACAGAAGGGAAGGTGGATGCAGCGCAGGAATCTGGGGGGCTGGGGAATCCTGCTTCTTCAGAGACCCGGTGCCTGGCACAGGTCTACAGACTAGACAACACCGTATTAAACTGCTTGGTTCTGATGCCTGAACTGTGGACTTTTAAGTCTTGCCTTTTAAGAAAAATGCTCTTACACATTTAAGAGGTGAAGCAGCGTCAACTTTATCCCTGCACATTACAGCTTACGCTCAAATGATTTAGAGAAAACCAGAATGTGTACGTGTGTGAGTACAGAGAGAGAAAGAGAACGCACACTTGCCAGGCATGGTGACGCAGCTGGCGATGCCAGTGGGTTGGGAGGCTGAGGCAGGAGGATCATCAGTTCACAGCCAGCCTCTGCAACTTAGGCCCTTTCTCAAACTAAAAAATTAAAAAGGGTCTGGGGATATGGATCAGTGATTAAGCGCCTCTGGGTTCAAAACCCGGAACCAAAAAAAGAGAGAGATAAAACAAATGCTCATTTTGAGAATCCAACGTAACTTCTTAAAATATTCTCGGTAACTTTTCTCCTCTTTTAGGTTTTAAAAAACAACATCAAATGTTCTCGTGCCCCTCTTCTAGTTTTGCCATTTTAACCAGTGACAGACCTGGGAACATTCAGATAGGCATGGACTTCTCAAAGGTTTTTCTTTATTAAATAAGAGGAGAGAAGGGGAGAGGGTGAGGGAGAGAATGAGAGGGAGAGAGAGAGAGAATCAATTTTATTCAGTTTTCATGTGGCTTTCGTTGCTCAGACACTTTGTTGTGTACGTGTTGCTGGTGTTCGAACCCGCGTCCTTGCGCAAGCCAGGGAGCCACTGCTCCAGCCCCTCCTTAAAGGTTTTTAACAATAAAATAAAGCGCGACCCATTGCGAGCTGAGACTAAGGCCTCTGCTGTACCAGGCGTGGGCTCCACAGTCCTCCTGGGCTGTGGGACGGGGCCTTTTGCAGCGTGGCTCTCCCAGCAGCCTATCAGGGGGAGCTGGGTACTTGTTTGCTTTGCCAAAGATCCGTCCTCATCTTGTGACAGCACAAGTGTCACTCTCCTCTGATGGGGGTCCAAGGGTCCACCCCTGGGTGCCCTACTAGGTCGGACTTCAACACCAGACCCTCAACAGTAGCCAGGAAAAGCGGGTGCGGCGAGGGGACCCCAGGGCCCTGCTTCTCTGTTCACACGGTCGTGTTCACTCAGCAGGTATCTCCCCAGCGCACACGATGTACACCTACTACGTGCCGAGACTGGGCTAGGGATGGCGGGCACAGTGACGGGAGCCTGCAGACTCCTCAGGGACTTTTCAGCAGGGGAGGCTGGCAGTGCTATGTCACACAGGTGGCGACCCCAGGGGGACATATGAGGAGTCACGAAGGCTGGAAAGGAGGGGACATAAGAGTATCTGTATCTGGAAAAGATGGTTCCAGGTATGAGGTGGGACCAACTCAAGGGTGTTGTGGCCAGGAGGCCATGTGGCTGGGGTGGCCTTAATGACATGGTTAGACAAGCACCACGCGGGGCCATGAACTCCAAGCGACAGAGGTGACTGGCATGAATACACACAGGATTCAGAGAAGAAAGCCCGGATTCTGCACCAAAAGAGGACAGGCTACAGCCGAAGCAGGCCCACCCGTTTCTGTACAGCAACACGAACACTGGTTTTCAATGGCCGAGGAGGGGAGACACGCGAATGCTATTTCATGACACAGGAAGGTGACAGGCAGCTCCACTGCTTGCCAACAATACTTACTGGAACAGCCCCGGCCACCTGTTTACTGTCTTCAGTTCGTGTGAGCTGCAGAGACAAGCAACCCACTACTTGTCCTTCCTGGAACGAGTCAGCCACGCCAGAACCCAGTGGCTGCACTTGGTTGGTCTGGGTGGGACCAGGACCTTGACTTTAAGTCCCAAGGTCATCTGGATATGCAGCCAGGCTCCAAGAAAGACACAGGGGGGTTCAGGGTAGGTGTGCAGAAGGCTACTGCATCGAGATTCAGAGCGGGTGGGGGCTGCTTTTTGTAAAAGCTCGACAGTTAAAGATTGTTCCAGGGGCTGGAGCGGCGGCTTGCACGTGTGAGGATGGGGGTTCAAATCCCAGCACCATGTACACAACGAAAAGCGATGAAAAACTAAATCAAATTGATTCTTTTTCTCTCTTTCACTGTCCCTCTCTCTTTAAAAAAGATTGTTCGAAACGACATCGTATGACCAGTCTGTTCAATGACGTAACAAAATACCGTGTTGGTCCAAGAGTATTCGCCTCTGCTTTGCAACGCTACGGATTTGAGCCAACACATCCTGGCTTGAAACCTTGATCTACTACGTCCCCAGTGGTCGCTGGCTCAGTAGCTGGCTCAGGTCACTGAGGACGCTCCTCCGGGTGCACATGGTCTTAAGCACTTCCCAGGTATGGAACCGACCACAGTCCCTCACGCTGCAGATGCTCATCTCTGAAAGCTCCTTTGTGCGCATGCCCTCTTAAGAGTCTCAGGAAGCCACGTGAGGTGACATTAGTTCCCCCATTTAACAGATTAGGAAACTGAGGCTCCCGGGGGATCTGTGATCAGCTGTAACTGGCCCCTGGTGGGCCTGGGTTTCAATTCCATCTCTCCTGCCTTCGGCTGGCTGCAGGCTAGCAATGCCACCTGTCTCAGTGTGTCTTCTCTGCCCTGCCTCTTAAGTGGAGAATGGAACTGTCATTTAAACATAAAAAGACATGTGGCGCTGGGTCTTCGCAGAAGGAGCACAGTGGTGGTTCTTCACGGATGGCACTGTCCAGAAAGCCCCTGGGGCTCCATGGGGGCTGTTTTTGGTTGTTCCATGCCCACGAGTGCTACTGGCAGTTACTGGGTGGCAGTCCTCATGTGAGATGCCCCAAGGATGTGGAACCGGTCCTCCCCCCATACCATCTGCACCCCTTTTGGAAACGCTGGGAGCCTCCACCAAGGCCCTTGTAGACCAGAGGCTCAAGCTCAGCTGTCCTGCAGGCTGAAGGACGTTAGCACCCCCACTTCTAGAGGCCAATAGCAGCCTGCAGGCTCTGACGACCCCAAGCGACTCCCGACCACTGGACCCCGACAGGCCAGGAAAATCCAGCCCCGACTCTGAAACGCAGCAGCTGGAACCCAAAGGAAGGGGAGTTCAGACCCCACAGTGGAAGACTGGGTGGCCTTGGGAAATTTTTGGGTAAGAAACAAGAACAACACATGGTCCCTCCGGAGTGGTACACAAAGACTCCATTCTCTTGCGGAGCTTTGCGTTTGACAGCACCCCCACGGGTCCTCGGTTTAAGGCAGAAATGTGCTTGCTGCCCGAACACCAAACATCTGCCTTCTGGTGTTGCCGGCAGTGTTTTTCATACTTAAAACACAAAATGAAACCAACCAACCAAACAAGGAATTTTAAACCGCTCAGGTGAAAGGCGGTGAACTCACGGTGTCCCTCACACCCTGCACGCATGCACAGCATCTGGAAAAACACAGGTAACGATTTCATTACGGATGGTGGGGGGCATGGGGAGAAAGATGAAAGAGAAAGGCTGTCACCCACTGAGCACCCAGCTCGGGCGGGTGTCTGCAGCTTCTTCTCCGGCTCCGGCTCCTGCCCTGGGCTGCAGGTACCTATAGCTCTGCAGAATGCAGCCAGGCAGCCGGGAACCTGTGAGCGGTCACCTCGCTAATTCAATAAATGGACTCTGACGAGCTTAAATGGTTGTTTGGATGGATCCTCTCTCCTCCCACCTCCCAGCCTGCCCGAAACCTCAAATAAAATAAATTAAATAAAACACAAGACACAATCTGAGTCTTTTACGGCTGCCTTCTGCTAATGACACCAGGGCCGAGTGGCTGCGGCGACTCCGGCTCCAGCCTGGGCTCCAGCCTCGCGTGGCCGTGTTTTCCCTTCCTCAGCTCTGCTGTTTTCTTTTCCTCTCTGGGCGCCCTCCTCCTGCCTCCCTCTGGGGGGTGGGTGGGGTGGCCTGGCTATTATGCAGCTTCACTGCCATGGGTGTCTTCAGCCAATCGGAGGCGATGGCAGCCACTTGCACCTTGCTGACAGCTGCTGTCAAAATACTCTCACGAGCGGCAGCTCGATAATAACTCGAAAATGAGATACAAATGAGCGGCTCGTCGTGAGCGGGACGTGCTGCCGTCCTGCAGCCCGCTGGCTCCGACAGCGGCGGGGACATGCGGGGACGCGGAGAGAGGCTGCGGCTGCTGTGGGGACTGGCTGGACCCGCGAGATTCTGCCAGGAAGATGCTTTGTCCCTCGAAGGGGTCCCCTAGGACTTTGGGGCAGGTCCAAGATCTGTTCCCCAAGGGATGCTGTTACTCCAAGATGTGACTGTTGAGTGGAAGGACTCTCCACAAGGAAGCAGCCTGTGGGGGTACTTCCTGTCCACCAATCTAGGGGGGCTGTGTCCCAGGGTACCCTGCACCCTGCCTGCCCCTCGCATTGCCCACTGTCAGGCTGCTGTCCATTTATGGCAGCCAACTCTTCTGAAAACTTGGGCTGTTTCTCCCACAGGGACGTCCACATTAGCGCAACTTGTTCATAAAGCACAAATATGCCCTGGGGAGCACTGCGCCAGTGTGCGGTCAGCACCTCTCCATAGTCCCCCAGGGAGTACTGTGCCAGTGAGTGGTCAGCACTTCTCCATAGGCCCCTGGGGAGCACCACACCAGCGTGTGGTGAGCACTTCTCCATGGTCCCCCAGGACTGGGAACATCCTAAACCTCCTCAGCCCTGGCCTGGACGGCTCTCTGCTTATCATGGCTGGGCCAGAACTATCCAAGCAGATGAGGGCCTGCGGTGCTCATTTACCTGAGAGCACCGTCCACCTCTGGAAACCGCAGAGCACACCCCACACCCACACAGAGGTTAAGCAGCGTTAACAGATAAACTGCTTTGGACTGAAGCTGCTGCTTGGTCATATTAACAGAAGTCAAGGTGATGGCCAATGCTGGGGTGGGAGAAAGAAGCCCTTAAAGGGACTCTATGTAAACGTGAGGCAGCAGAGGACAGCTGTCCCGGGAAGGCAATCAGGGGCTGGATGAAAACCTCTTCCACACGACTCCCTCCTTACCCCCACCCGTCTCCCTGCAGAAAGTCCTTACTCCTCCACCTCAGGGTCGGGTCACATTTAGACGGCTTGTGTGTGACAAGAATGACCATGCCCACGTCACTAGTGACTCTTGCGGGGAGGTGGAGTAGCTCACCCCGAGAGCTGAGCTATCAGCAGGCTGCGAAGTGCTGCAGGCGGGAGGGCTGGAGGGCTGGAGGCGCTAGGCAGCCTAGGGGCAGGTGAGGCCTCACCTACTGAGCCAGGCTAGGAACGCAGGCTGGACCCCTAGGCAGGCCTGGCTCTGCTTCCTACCAGCTATGAGACCTGAGGGGAGTCATTTCACCTCTCCCACCACTGTCTCCCATCTGTGAGGTGGTGACACTGACCCACTCCACCAAGGGGGCAGGTGGGCAGGGAAGGGCTCAGCTGCAGTGCCCGCTGGGGATGTGAATGGTTTTTTTTTTTTTAATCTCCAAAAATCTCTGGAATGAGATTAGTTTCAGGAGCAGGAAAAAGAATTTGTAAAGAGCAAAACTGACTTGCTAATAGGGAAAGATTCCAAAGAGTGTTGTGAGAGAGAGAGTTTTGAAACTATGCACAGCACCAGGCAAAATCCTGCCGGGGTGGCACCTTCCTGGCCTTGTTAAATGCATTAGATTCTAGACAGGGGCTGGCTTGGAGTCACAGAGCGGGGTCGGGAGGAGAATGCGAAGGGCCACTCGAGAGGCTTATCCAACAGCGCTGGTCTCAGGTCATGCCCACCTCTCTGGCCACTCTGCTAGGGCGACAGACAGCTGTCCTGTTCTGCTTCTAAGCAGCGCCCTTGCTGAGTATGGGCAGTCTTCCAGATGCCGGCAAGAGACCACGCTCTTCCCGGTGCGCGGCCCCCGGCCTCAGGGCGCTCTCAGCTCCGAGGCTTCCTGGCTGCCCAGCCCAAGGCACGCAGCCTATCCTCCTGCCACCTAGCACCTAGTGGCGTTTCCTCTCCCATCATAAACAACCCTTCACGCAAGATCCCTGCTTGTAAAAAGGTGTCTTGTTGTAAAGAAAGCACAGTGGGGTGGGAGGGAGGAAATCAACTTCATTCGTTTGTCATCTGGGTTTTGTTGCTTTGATGCTTAGCTGTGTATGTGGTGCTGGGGTTCAAATCTGGGTCCTTGCACATGCCAGGCAAGGGTGATACCACTGAGCCACTGCTCCAGCTCCTCAATTAACTGTTGAGGATAAAACTCCAGGAGGGTGACAGATCAGAGAACAAGGACATTGTAAAGGGCCTAGATCTGTGTTGTCTGATGAGGCAGCCTCCACCACACAGCTAAGATCAGAAGGAAGGGGCTCTGACCTCCGCGACGAGTGGATGTGGGCTGCACCAAGGTTCATATGCTGGGTATGTGGCCACAATGTCACAGTACTGAAAGGTGGGGGACCTGGAGGAGGAGGGATTACGTGGGAGGTGACAGGGTCACGAATAGCCCTGGGAAGGAGCCGGCTGGCCTGCGGAGGGGGTAGTTCTCGGGAGTGGTGCGCTTTCCTGGAGAGCAGGCTGTGGTAGAGGAAGCCTGGCTCCTTCCCGCTCCTGCTTCCGTCCTCACATACGTGTGCCTTCTCAGGCGGCCAGCTGCCTTCTGCGCCTCTGCCAGGCTCTGACATAGCCAGATGGCCCTCCCCATGCAGCCACCAGCATCATGAGCCACACGAACCTCCCTACAGGTTCTCCTGCCTCAGGTGTTTAGTCACAGCAACTCAAGGAGAAGATGGGCTCTTTAAACTCAAATTCCTGTCACAGCCGCATTTCAGGCGCTCAAGAACCACACAGGGCCAGTGGCCACCGTCCCGGGCAGTGCAGATGGAGAACACCCCTTCGGAGTGAGAAAGCTCTCAGGGGCGTGCTGAGCTCAGCACACAGGACGGACTCAGCTGTGAGCAGCGATGTCTGGCCCTTCACCCATCCCGCCTTCACCCATCCCGCCTTCACCCATCCCGCCTTCACCCATCACACCTTCACCCATCCCGCCTTCACCCATCACACCTTCACCCATCCCGCCTTCACCCATCACACCTTCACCCATCCCGCCTTCACCCATCACACCTTCACCCATCCTGCCTTCACCCATCACACCTTCTCCATGTGCCCTCCTCACCGCCTCTCTCCATTTATGATGTGACAGTTCCAAACTCTCCAGCCACACACTGTAAGTAAATGTGTCTCCTAAAGACTCAGCGTAGGGGCTGGAGCGGGTACTCGGGTTATGGTGCTTGGCCGGTATGCGCGAGGACGCGGGCACCACGTACACAATGAAGCCGGAGCAACGAAAGCCGCACGAGAAACTAAATAAAAAACTGACTCTCTCACTGTCCCTCTCTCTTAAAAAAAAAAAAAGGGAAGATGGCTGGGTTGGCTGGGTTGGCTTGGTGTGACCAGCGTGCTAAAACAGCGTGCGTGTTTAACACAGCGTGCACAAAAGGCCTCCTCCTGTCCGAATTTAAAACATAGGCACGCGTGTTTGATACGCGTGTAATAAACACAGCACACGGAACAGGCATATTACACACATTACTAAGTAAACCCATGCTGCAGTAGGAGGAGCTTCATTAACCTTGAGGTTTGAGGTACCACACTGTGAACAGAGCATGCCCTCTCCTGTTTGAGAAACGCAGGGTAATCCAGCCTACCAGATCCCCTGGGAACCCTCCAAGGGGGCGGGTGGCTTTAGAGGGCTGGTGGCAGTTGAAGAATTAGTAGGCACCAGTGCCTTTTTCTTTGCTTTGGTTGCCGGGGAGCTCAGACTTAAGTTTTGGGCCCTTAATTAAAATACTACTCAGTCTGAGGGTGGATAAAATTTTCTTCTGACATTTTTCTCAAATTCTGCAAGGATGAATGAAGGTCTTGACCATTCCGGAAGCAGCTGAGGTACTCTCTTGCGTAGGTACCCTCTGCATTTTCCTGAGGAGGAGACATATCACACAGCTTCTCCTGCGGATGAAGGGCTAGGCTAGGATTTCCGGCTGAAGTGCGGCGAGCGTCAGGTAGAGGGTTTCCAGGTGCAGTGGGATGGCCTCACCCACACAGAAGTCGCTGGGCTTTCTGACACCAGACAAGGGCTGTCCCTCACCTGAGTAGGACGCCTTCCCGAGCTGCCTCTTCTGGCCAGAGACAAGGTCTGCCAAGGGGGATATGGTGCCCAGCAAGGCCACTCGGGCCAGGAGCCAGGAAGCTGCATTACCCAAGGCCTCAGCCTAGCAAGGATGCGAGGGGCCCTGCGTCCTGCACACCTCCGGATCATCCAAGATTCAATTAGACTCCGTCCAGTGCCAATGCTAAGCGTGCATTTTATTCCACTTGCTTCCCTGGCAGCTGGCTGCATGGTATTGAGGTAACTCCAGAACCTGAGGGGGGCCTGCCAGGAAGCCCTGACCTGCAGCTCGGTTGGGTAAGCGGGAGTGCGGGTGCAGAATCAGAGCCACATCTGCTGCTCCCCAACCATGTGGCGATCCCACTCTGAACCCCACTTTCCTCATCTGCCAAATGGGCTGCGAGATTCCCCCAGAGTGGAGCGAGAAGCCTGGGAGTGGAGAAGGAAGCTCTGGAGCCACAGGAGAGAAACCAGGAAGGTCAAAGCCAGCCTTTGGGTGGGGGCGGCGGGCGCCTCTCTGCTCTGCACCGCTGCTCACGGGCTCCCGACGGGACGCACAGAGGCCCTGCAGCAGGCTCAGCGAGCAGCACGGCTGCCCTGGGCAGAAGGTGGCACCAGTCTCAGTGGCTTCCACGGAGGGGATGTAGCCTCATTTAAATCTGGGAGGCTGCTGGGCGTAACTCAGAGGCAGAGGGCGTCCCACCCTCAGGGACCCCTCCTAAAAAAAGAAAAAACGATCTCTCTTTCAACCAGGAAAACATCCATGTTTTAGTGGTGCCACTAAGTTTTACTTTTTAAAAAGGAAAAAAAAAAACAGTACACACATGGATACCAATATCCCAGACACATAGTTTTCTTCCTCTTCCACAATCATATCCATTTCTCTCTGTATACACATCTACGTATGTAGAGATATACACAAGAGAGAGGGAAAGAGCCTGAGACCTTGGGTGTGTGCTAGGTGCACAGTAGGGCTTCAATAAAGGGTGGACAACTAGAGTAAACTAAAGTGCTGTTTCTGCGAGTCAAAGATGACCATGTGTTGGCATTTTAAATAGCTTAACCCCGCATCTAGAGGATAGAGTGTTCCCATCCGCCAGGTGGCCAGACGCAGGCAGAAGTGGATTAAAACACGAAAACAAGCAACGACCGTGGGCCCGGCCACCCGCCTCCCCTGTAAGGGGCTTGGTTTGCTCGCCCAAGCAGGGAAAACCAGGGTGTCCTCCAGGAGACAGACCCCCATCCCTGCAGTGCTAAGGCTTGTGGGGGGACTGTGTGCTTCAAAGGCTCAGGCCTGGTTGTCCCCACCCCGAACTCAGGCTGCGCCCAGGAGGAGCCCACCCTGCCCAGAACCTCAGACACGCTCTTCCAGGGACACCCCAGCAAATCCAAGCTCTATCCCGAGATCTCAGCCTTTTGGGAGTTCTTGCAACACCCTGAGAGGTAGCTGTAGAAGTCTGGGGTGGGAAATCGGCACTTTACAAGAGGTACGGTGGTAGGGGGACACAAGGAGGAGCAGCACCAATCACCAATGCAGCCCTGGCAAGCGATGGAGAGACGTAGGGGCAGGGGTAGAACGGGATCCGGCTACCGTAGCTGAGAGCACCCTTCTCTACTGAGCGCTGGTTCACACCCAGCACCAGGTCATCAATTTCTAAAACTGCTTTGCATAGGTGATACCCTTGGCACCGAGGCATTTCTCAAGGTCTTCCTCGAATGTAAGAAACACCCAGTTCACAGGTGTCCTGGGACCTCTGACAGACAGATGTCGCCGTTTGTCTCAATACCTGAACCGCGCAAAGAAGGTGCCGGGCACTGAGTCTGAGAAGCACAGCAACAGCTAGCTGGTGACGGTTTCATCTTCGTCATCCTTTCCTGCCTTCGCTTGTCTTGCCCTGCTGCATCCTCCGAGAACTAGCTACAGTCTCCACTTTGCAGACGCAGACACGAGAGTCGGTGTGCAAATGACTTGTTGGAGGGGGACAGCTGGAGGTGCTGAGATTTGGAGCCACTGATCTGACCAACTCCCAGGGCTGTCGTGCCTGCTCATGTGGGTTGAACACGGCGCAGTTCTGGACCGCCACTCCCGCAGACGACAGGGCTGAACTGCTGGTTAACAGCTGGTGTCTGATTTAGCACAAAGCCTTTAACAGCCTCTCTCTCCAGTGGGCAACCTCTCACTTCGACTACGACCACGCTACCAGAGCCCCTGGCCACATCCCATTCCGGGCACACAGACTGACAGGACATGCTAAAGAGCGCCAGAGGCTTCATTTAACCTTCGTGGGCAACTGGCACAACGACCAATCTCAATACGTAAACCGCATCAAAGTGGGCAGCATTTCAACCCCGACCGGGCTGGCAGCAAGAGACCCACAGGTCCGAGTGGACCCAACCAGTGTCCTGGACCTACAATTTGCACTAAGGAAGAGCGAGCCTAAGAGAAGGTTCTCTAATTAGGTCTGCTGCCCCTCCGACCCATTCATGCAGTTTAATGTTCGCCTGCCCGTGTGTGAAGGTCACAGGGGGTGGGGCTGGGGAGGATTAGCTATTTTTGGTAGGACAATTTAAAATTTTTCATTTTTCTTTCCACAGTCCAGTTTTTAATACATACACATGAACATGTATCGTAACAGATTGTGAAGAGATTTCAGTGCCTGGCGTGGCCCTGGGTGAGGACTGGTGACACCGCAGCACACTGGACTTTCTCACTTCCTGCTCGTTTGAGCAGAGTGAAGTGCAGGGGAGTCTGCGAGCCCTGCGGAGTCACAGGCTGACCCTGAAAGCGCGTGCTGGACCAGCACCCTGCTCAGGCCTGAGCGGTCACTGCAGCATGCAGAGCCGGTCTTCGCAGGTGCCAGCCCGCAACGAGAGGCCCATCAGACAGGAGGCCAGTGGAGCACTTGCTTACTGTTTATCGATGATTTCAACAATACAACGGTGCTAGTGTCTGTTTCTAGGGGATCAAGATGGCTCTGTGCAACCAACGACCGGCCGAGACTAAGCTAAGCGAGGGTGCGACTATGCTGAGCTTGCAAACGGGGCCTCGGGCGTGGTGGTGCTGCCCTGAGAGGCACACGCCCTCCTGCAGAGCCGCTTCGGCAGCATTGGCGCGACCCACAGGAGAGCACAGAGAGGATGGTACAGACCTGTGGCTCCACCCTTCTAACATTAGCCCACTATCTGAATTTAGTTTCTGCAAAGCAACATCATCTGTCACACTAAAATATGTTGTTAATTTCAATTCTATTGATTTTAAATTTTGTTTGTATTTAACTTGAAAACGTGTTTTGCTTTCATAGTCGTAAAAGAACCGTCCGTAAGCAGGGCTGTCAATTTACACCGAGTTTAGCATTCATGCACAGTTAAGTAACACAACGACAAAAACACGCTGCCACCTTGGGGGCCCACGGGACACTGCTTTTTCTTTAAAAGGGCTATTTCTACGTTGCTCCATGTGAGACGTGAAAGGGCCTGTGGTCCTATGCAGTGCTCCTGCACAACACGGAACACCGTCTAGAACGTGCACTGGGGGCTAGGAGTCTCCAGGTGCTCTGCTGACCTCGCTGACCTCAGACCTCACGGCAACCACACTCAGTCGTTCACCTGTTGCTTTATGGTGGGTGCCAAGAAGTCAGGTCCCAGACCTGTCCCCAGGTGAGGGGCCAGCCAGCGACCTCCACCCTGGGGGTTTGAGTAAGGGGAGCCAGTGCCGCCCCCACCAAGACGGCCCTGCCTTCCCGGAGGGGCACCTGTTTCTGCAACCCAGCCTCATCAGAGCCACTCAGGAGCTGCTTCCTGACTCGGCAGTGTGTTGAGGCCGCCCTTTCCCCCGAAAGCCCTTGATGTGCAAGTACACCGAGCTGCTGCAGGATGTCTGCGGGATGTCTGCGAGCTGTCCCAAGCTCCCTGTGCCTTCAGCACTCATGCTAGGGATGGGGCCACGACGATCAGCTCCAGCAATGAGCAGGCCCAGACAAAGCAGAGACCTTGTGGCTGCTGCGGGGCGAGGTGTGAAAGCCACGTGGGGGGGAGAGGGAGGGCAGGCAAGGCCACCCTGGCCCTGGGGACTGCACATCCCTGGGCTGCCCATTCCCCGCAACTTTTGTCACCTACCCTAGAGTCAGTCTAGGCAGGAAGTGGAAGGTAACGTCAGCTGCCGGGAAGACCCAGTCTGCGTTCTCAAAGGGGGAAGCAGCAACCAGAGCAATCCTCTTCCACTCTTGGGTTCCTTACTCATGTTTCCCAAGGGAAGCCAGGTGGTTTCTGCACGGGCCCTGGCTGCGATTGCTCTCCCAGTCGGTCTGTAGGGGTGGATACCCAGGCTGCTCACCTACCAAAGACACAGCTCCCACGGCTGCAGCAGACATCACTAATCAATCACGGTGCCACTTTCTGTGCAGCCTGAACAGCCTCATATCCTCCAATATAGGCTTCCAGGCAGCCACGAACAGTCGGGTTGTGCTGGCTTGGAAGGGCAGCAGCTACCTGCGATGGCTGGCCTAGCCCAACCTTTTCAGATTCACTCAACAAATAAGAGGCCCAGAGAGGTCACGGAACTGCCTGGAGTCACAGTGGTGGCAGGGCAGGCCTGGGCTAGAACTGAGTCCCTGCCTCCTTGCTGATGTACGAGTCACTGGGAAAATTACAGTGGCTCCTCTCCAAGCCATCAGCCAACTTCTGATTACCGAGGGACAAGGACAGCACGAGAAATAGGAACTCAGATCCCTGAGCATCTGCTCTGAGCAAGAGGTGCTTGTCCTGGCTGGGCGGCAGGGACTTGGCCGCTGCGATGTTGGTGGGCACGTGTGGAACAGGATCCTACCTCTGAAACAGGGCCACTGCAAAGTGGCTGTCACGTAGCACGTGTCCCTGACCCAGCTCCTCAGGCACTGAAATGCAGAGGCACAGTCCTGGAGACACACCCTGCAACCCAGGGCCACGGCCTGAGGGGAAGTCACCAAGGGTTTCTCAGCTCTCTGAACAAGGTCTAGAAAGAGCCCACACCGCTGCCCCCACACTGCACCAGATGGGAGCTGAGTACCTTCCTGCTTCTTTATGTACCAGGCTCACACATAAACCCGCCAGGCAAAATGGGGCTGGAGAGGTGGCCCAGCAGTTCAGCACTTCCCTGGCACGCATGAGGACCCAGGCTGAAACCCCGGCAGCACACACAACACTAAATGTCAGGGAAACGGCCAAGTGAAAAATAAATAAAATTGATTCTCTCTCTCCTCTTTGCTCTCAAAACCAACAACAAAAAGGACCCCAGGTCCTGTCTGTACATAAGTGGTGGGGTGCACAAGTAGTTGATGCGCACATAGTCAGGTGCTTTCTGTCTTCCGGCTGCTGACTAGGCGGTAGCAGAGTTCCAAAGTGCCCACGACTGCCCCCAAAGCCCCGATCCTCCCTTCTTTAACCCCACAGCAGTAACTATGTGGCTTCAGTGTCAGGGTGGAGCCTGGCCCTCATCTCGGGAGTCCCTCCCACGCCTCACCCTGCTGACCACTGCCATCTTTCGGGTTGGGATATATATTTTTTTTAACTTTTTAATTTTGTGCGTGTGATACTGGGGACTGAATCCAGGGACACTCTACCACCGAGGTCCATCCCCAACCTTTTTGTATTTTTTTACTTCGAGATGGGGTCTTGCTAAGCTGCCCAGCCTGGTCTCAAACTTGCAATCTTCCTGCCTTCATCAGCCAAGCCCTTGGATTACAGGTGTGCACCACTGCACCTGGCTAAAACCTTTACTTTCAGGACGAGCTATAAGGAGTCAGGAGGTCCTGCATGGCCTTCCCCCTGCTTCCCCAAGGGGTAACGTCTAGCAGAACCACAGCCTCACACCCAGAAAGCTGACACCAGTGCGGCCACCAATCTTGCATGGATTCAGCAGCCTGGCAGGCGCCCCTCCGGGTGGCACTAAGTATTATGATACTTCACCTCGAGTGGCTTCCATCACCAGGTGCCTCACGACACTGTCCCAGCCTCCCTGACCCTGGCGATGTGTCTGTCACCTCTCCTGCCATTCCACAGGCAGGCTACTATTTGGGATCAGCGCTTCCCTTCTGGACAACTGTCTGGGGAGTCTCCTGGGCTGCCGTGGGGCTCAACGATCACTCCTTCTCCCTGCCAAGCAGCGCCAGTGTCTAACCACGCTCCTGCCAAAGACATCTGGGCCGTTTCCAACTTTGGGCTCTTGCAGCTAAGGCTGCTGTGAACACGCGGGTACAGGTTTCTTCTTCCTCTCTCTGGTACCAGTGCTCCTGAGACAGGAGCCGCGCATCTCGTAGGATCTACCTCTCTAAAGTGCTCAACCCAACAGCTTCCGGCTGCGTGGTCACCACCACTGCCCATTCCTGGGACATCTTCACCACCTCCAAAACAAACCTGGAACCCTTGAGCTAGGCCCCGACCCCAACCGTCCCAGCCGAGATGACCACTGACCTGCAGGCGGTCTGCACAGACCTGCCTGTTCTGGATGTTTCTTTTCGATGGACCAGGCCTGCCTGGCTTCTTCCACTCCCCGTTTGGAGGCGCATCCAGCACGTTGTGCACCCGTTCGCGTCTCATGACTGGTTTTCCGTCGTCCGGGCTCGTCAACCGATGGCTGTGAGCCCGTTTGTGGGGGCCTCCGTGCTCAGGACTGCGGCATCACTATCCCGAGGGTAGCACGGGGCACGCAGTCAGGCCCACCACTCTCTTCCCGGGTGGCTGTGCCAACTCACATTCTCCCCAGCAGTGCACAAGAGCACCCGCTGCCTGGGTCCCCGCTGCCCTGAACCATCCCATCAGGACGTGGGGGTGCACTAAGCTGCTTCTCAGCAGCCCCTCTAGTCTCAGCCCCGCACCCCTCTTGGACACCCCTTCTGTAGGCTGCCCGGGCCCAGGTCCCCTCTGCTGACGCGATCTGGTAAGTTCGTGTCCCTCAAGCTGATCTGATTCCAGATGTGGGATTCTGCTCAGGGCATTCCACAGCTGGCTAATGGGAACCTGGAGGCCAGCTGAGCTCCAGATCTTTTTCCTGACAAGTTGCCAGGCAGGGACCCCACCATCCTGTCTTTGGGTCCCTTCCCTGGTGGCACTGTGCTGCTTTTCCCAGGCGGGCCCTTCCTGGGACGGCTGTGCACCTGCGGCAGGAAGGGTCTGGGAGGCCACAGAGCTGAGCTCGCAGGAAGCAGCACACAGCTAGCATCTGTGGCCTGGCCTTGAAAGCTGCGTGGCCTGGTGATTTCAGGTGACTGTTGAGGTTGGCCGTGTTGAGAGGGCTCAATGGGCGCCACATGGAAAAGGCTCAGAAGGCACATCTGTCACCCTGAGCCTCACAGGCAACGTGTCAGGGAGTGACGAAGACTGAGACTTGCTCAGGGCTGAGGCTGGGAAGCCATTTGACCCGTGGGCTCTGGTTCCCCAGGCTTGTCGGGAGCACAGAATGCTCGGGGCTGAGGCCCCACGACGGCAGGTATCGCCACAGCACCGCCACCGCAGGCAGAGGTGTGCCAGCCGGGACCACGGACCTGCAAGAACGATCCCCAGCCCCACCGGCGGAGGAGAGACAGAGAGGACCATGGGAACAGTCCCCAGCCCTACGCAGGCGGATAGCAGCGAAGCAGAACTGGGCGCCACTGCTGGCCAGGGGCTGGGATGGGTCATGAGAGGGTGGGTGTGCGGGGACCAAGGGACTCACGCTCTGCACGCGGACGCCTCTCTTGGACTGCCCCATCCTCAAAAACAGCAAATCACCCCGACTCCTCTCTCCACACAGCCCTGGCCAAAGCCACCATCAGGTGCACCCCCACGGTGCCCTGGCACCCACATCCACAGCTGCCACCAGCCATAGCCAGGCGAACCCAAGCTCCTCAGACCACCTCCTCGGGAACTTTCACAGACCTGAGGCTGAGGACCAAGGCCAGAAGGAAGCGTCCAGGGCCTAGAGCCACGGCATCTGTGAGCCGGGACAGAGACACCAGGCACCAGCCAATCAGGACGGGCAGCAGTGTGGGGTGCTGGCACAGGGCAGATGGGCAGCAGGCCCTCATGTGCAGGCCATGAGCTATGACAAAGAAAAGCTGCAAGCAGGGAAAGAGCGGCTTCTGCAATAAACAACATGCACGCGGAAGAGAAGCCCGCTGCCCCGTCTCCCGCCACGCTCTAGGTCCAGCAAGCTGACTGTGCCCCACACGGGAAGGGCCAGGTCTTTGGAGGAAAACACAGGGAGAAGGCAAGGATGTCCCCAGTAGGAAACGGTGACAACGTGACTTTGTAAGAACAGACGGCCTCTTCACTGAAGGACACCTGGGATGGAAAGCTGCCCGCAGGTCGCGGGAGACACCTGCACTCCCATACCCACCCTAGCACTTGAACACGTAAGATCACACAAGTGATCAGAAAATCCTAACAAAGTTATTCAGAAAAATCAGACGAGGGAGTCCCTTAAACCAGGCGAGGACTGAGTCGCAGCCACAGAAGCAGGTGTCCAAATGGCCCACAAGTGTGTGAAAAAGCTTGATTTCCTTAGCTGCTGCAGAAGCCCCAATTAAAAACTGCAATGTGCTACAGCCAGACCGCTAGAGAGAGAGGAGGAAACTAAGCAGGGTCCCCACCATGCGCTGGCGGGGCCAGGGGCCTGGGCACAACAATGCGCCTGCTCCTGAGCCCTGCCTGCCGGTGTCCCCTTGAGCTGAGGCTGCACCTGTGACCCACGGGGTATACTCCTGTGAGCCCACCCAGGGAGGGTGCCTGGGGCTGCCTAGAGAAGGCCCACAGCAGCTCGCTAAAAAACAGCCCACGTGCTCGTCACTGAGATGGACGCAGATATGGAGACATGGTCACAGGAGGGGCACCAGACGAGAGCAGACCAGACATAGTGACGTGCATTATGGACTCTGCTTGCATACCCTGCATGCACAGCCAGGCCTGCTCAAGCTGTAGATGTCAGGAACAGCGGCTCCTGGGGCACAGGCAGGACGCGGCCACTCCTGCACCCTGCCAGCCCTCTCCTCAAATGTCCCCTCCTCAGAGAAGCCCTGCTGACCATGCATCTGAGGCACCTGTGTCCCCCTGAGCCATGTCCACCATGTCTCCCTCGATGCTGTAACTGTGGTCCACTCAGAGTGAGACGGTCATCCAGGGTTAGTGGCCCCAACCCAAAGGACGTCCCTCGGGGGGTGGACACAGAGGGAAGGACCTGCGATGTGATGGACAGACAGGGCCACCACTGCAGTAGAGCTTGGGACTGCTCCACCCGCCAGCCGCTAGGGACGAGGAAGGGGCCTCAGAGGCCTCCAGGACCACGAGTGGACCTGCGGCCCTCCTCCAGGTGGCCCTTGACACTGGAACTCACCCACCCCTCCCGGCCCGAGTTCCTGCATCCCGTGCCCTAGGACGGGTGTGCCGCAGCCAGCTGCCAGTCAAGAGCCAGGAGTCTCCCTCCGTGCACAGAGCTGCCCGCTGAGTGAGGGAGCCAACGCTGCGGATGGAGCGCTCAGCCACATTTTCAAACCCCAGCAAAGAGAGTATCGACCCTCACGGGGGAGGGCAGCCCCGGGACCTCACCTGCAATCCTGCAGGCTTCGTGAGTGGGAGAAAAGCCCCTCACCTGTGCAACTGCCAGTCCTCAGCCAGAACCACACCCAGCTCTGGGCGCGACGCCCCTGCACGCGGTCAGTCTGCTGGAGAGGCTGCCGTAAAGGGCAGGGGGCTGGCATTTTGGGCTCACAAGCTGTTCCGTTCTGGCATCTTCTCTGCAGTGGTGGCAGCAGGGAAGCCAGGCAGTAACGAACGGGGACAGAGAGATTTGGCCGATGGCCACACCACCCCGGATCTAGCGTCTCTTTTGGGGTGCATTTAGGGGGACATGGCCTGTGTGGGGCAGAGGCACCTGGGACAGCCTCGCCCTACTCACGGCATCCCTGAGATGCTGGCTGTGTTCTCCCTGCCCTGGTGGCCCTCAGAATGGACCACGAGTCCCCCTGGGCAGTGGGAACACCTTCCCGGGCAGCCTGGTGCTGGAAGCTCCCCCACCCCAATGGCCCAGTCCTTCTGCTGAGTGCACCCAGGCTGCAGCTTCTGGAAGAGCACTGCCGATGGCCAGGAGATAATCAGGCTGTGACCCGGCATGGAGGGCGGAAGGGAAACGTGAGCAACTAGCGGTCCCCAGCCCTCCCTGCATGGTCGCAGTCACCGTGAGTGGAAATAAGGAGCAAGGAGGACAGGGCTGTCCCCAAAGGCTCACCACAGGTGTGCTGGGGATGGGACACGGCCTGTGGTTAGGCCCCCAGACACCTGTGGTGAACTTGACCATTCGCACCCTAGCAGGCGGCTCACCTCACAGGAAGAAAACAGCAGAGAGGAAAACTGCCCTGCTCAAAAGAGGAAGCAGCTCCACCGCAGCAGCACGCAGCCCTGACTCCAGGGGAGGGCTCCAGAGTGGGAGCTGCCTGTGCTGAGTGACCCTGGGCAAACTCCTGAACCTCTCTGTGCCTCACATGCTGCATCTTCACCACAGACATAAGATGCAATGGAGTAAGATTCGCACAGTGGGTCCAGGAGCTCGGTGAGCAGGTTCAGAGTGCCAACTGCGTACCAGGTGCCTGTGGATGCAGCGTGAACCCAACAGTGCCTCCTCTTAACACTGTGGGGTTCAGGATACTCAACAGATAAACACAGTGGTCCAGGATGGCTGTGAGGAGGCTGGGGTGCAACGGTAACGGCTGAGGGAGAAGAGGACGGGCTGAGCTACGCCGGGCAGAGGTCAGGAGTGAGCAGGTGGACAGTGAGCTGAAGGGCTTGATCCAAACGCGTCATGCTTGCTCTGCCAGGCACTGTGCCCGAAACTTAACCCTTACAACTGCCCTCTGAGAATTCATTTCCTGGAAAACAGGCACAGAGAGGGTAGGTAACATGCCCAAGGTCACACAGCTGGAAGTGGTGAAGGAAGGATATGAACCTATGTGGGCTTCCCCGGGCTATGAGCCTTAATTATGTTGCCCTGAAGATTTCGTGATACCAACTCCCCAGTATATACGGTATCTGTATGATACACAAGGATCCCCGAACACTGGGGACACTGGTGCCCAAGGCTGGGAGGAAGGAGGGGATGCCAGAGGCCTCAGGCAGGATTCCGGGTTCAGCATCTATGTGGGCTACGGGTGAGGTGAGAGTAAGGTGGTCACGTGGGTCACTCTAGACCAAGTGGCTGTTCCACGGAGCAGGAGCTGAGACCACAGGAAACCTGGACCGACAGAGCCTGATCTGATTTTTCTCAGGGTCAGAACCAGGGCTGTGTGTGCAACCCGTGCCGTACAGAGAGGGTATAATGCACCCTGTCCCCCAGCTCGGGCAGGCCCAGGAGACCGCAGGCAGGGTGGTGGGGCCTGGGTGAGGCAAGAAGACCCTGAGGAGTGACAGGCTTCAGAGGTCACAGAGATCACAGTGACCTGGTGCCAGCCTCCATGCAGTGGCCTCGTGCGTCCTGAGAGCGCTGTGCATGCTGGTGTTTTGTGGCTCCTCCCAGGAGAACGGGCAGCAAGAGGGGCCAGTTCACAGGGGAAACTGAGGCAAGGGACTCTGGGCCTGCAGGGTCAATAGCAGGGGCCTTCCAGAAAAGCCCAGGTACCAGGCTCCCACCGTGGGGCTAAAGTAGCTAGTGGTGACCAGGAGCCCAGCCTCTCCAGGCCTCTGCCTCCACATCTGTAAATCGAGTCATCACAGAAAATGAGGATTCTGTGGCTGGGGTCCAGCCCAGGAGGGCAGGGAGGAAAAGCAGCTGTCACCTGGTCCTTAAGAGGGAACACTTTCAACACACACTGTCCCGGATGGCCCCACGTGCAAACCCCTCTCCCAGAGGGACATGCTTGAGGGGCAGCAGTCACCCAGGACCCCAACTGAGGCCACCCTCTCTCAGACACCCATCAGTGGCACCTGACTCCCAATGGGTGGGAAAGCAAAATAAACTACCCCTGAGCAAAAAAGGAGGGAGGGGAGCGGGGAGCAGGAGCAACTGGTCCCGACTCGCACAGGGCAGTCAAATTTCTAAGTGGAGGTCGCCAGGGGACATGTGCAGTCCCCTGTGGAGGGAGGAGCTGGGTGTGCGTGTCCACACTGCCACCTGCGCCCTGGCTTCCTGAGCCTCCGGCCACACGTGCTCCTCGGGGCTGCCCACCTGCAGCCAGCTGCCGCAGACTACTCGCTGGGTGCCTGGAGCGGGCCTGTGGGTGACGGGTGCCACACACCCAATTCATCTCTGCCACCTGCTGTAGGATGCGCTCTTGCTTCTCCTTTCATAGACGAGTAAATCAAGGCCCTGAGAGCTCGAGTGACACTGCTGGGGAGAGGGGCTGTGTGGACCCACGCGTCTAGCGCCACAGTGGACACCTTGCCAGGGCCCGCTCAGGGCTGTCTGGACGCTCCTATGCCACTCTCGGAGGGCAGAGCCAAGGCACCCAGGGAGGGGATGACGAGGCTGGTGACACAAAGCTCAGAGGACCTCCCCCTGCCCTGCCGCCGGACTGCAGGTCCGCGGAAGAGGAGGCAGGCTGGCTGACGGCCAAGCCCACACTGGCTCCTAGCATCCCACTCTTGCCCCACTCTGCAGGCAGAACTAAGACGAAAATCCAGCCCTCAGCCCTCGTTCCAAAAGAAGATTTCAAGAGGCAACAGAGGAATATTCACTGAGCGGGGGCTGTGCGTGACTATGCGGGTCACCTGCCCAGGCCACCCTGTGCCAAGAACCTCCTTCCTGGAAGGCAGAGACCACTGCCTTCCAGAAGCCAGGGGCTCAAAGCAAGGCCTCCCCAAAGAAGGCCACAGACACAGGCGAGCCGCGGCCTCCAGGAACCTCTGCCTCAGCCCTCAGCCAGACACAGGCGGGCACGCAGCATTCCTAGCATGCAGGCTGTGGCACTGACGTAACGAGAGCGCAGAGGGCATCGTTTGCAACACGGGCAGAAGCGAGACCCCTGCTTCACCCAGGCCACCCGCCTCCCTCGGGCCACTCCCTGGACTGCCTCTCTGTCCTGGGGACTTTCTGGTGGAAACCAAGAATAGTAATACAACAGGACGCAAAACCCACAGGTGAACATGACGGGGTGGGGGATCCAGTCTAAGCCTCTCCTGCCTTGCTCTGGCTGGGGTGGAGTCTGCACACACAGCCACCGTGTGCTGTGGCCTTGCACGTTCTGGGGGGCCCCCATTAGTCTCTGTACTACCCTTTAGTGAGTGGCACCGGCCTATCCCTGCCCTAGAACTGGGCCCACAGGACAGGTTCAGAATGACAGCTCCGGGGCCGAGAGGGAGGGATGTAAGGAGGAAGGAAGCAAGCAGCGAGGACACCCCGCAGGGAACCTGCAGGGAACCTGCACTGGCAACGGCTCTGCCTGCAGCCTGCTCCGAGGCCGGGGTGCAGACCCTGGCTCTGTGCCGTCCACTCAGCTAGCTCGTATCCCACCTGCCCCTCTGCCAGCTGCTGTGCCAGGGCCTCACGTGCATCCGCTCACGAGCAGCCACCATGGTGCGGGAGGGAGCAGGGTGACAGCCTGAGGCATCTTTCCACCCAGTGAGCAGGGCTCAGGCTCTGGAGCCAATTTCCCTACCTGGAAGTGGAGGGGAGGACAGCAGACTCCCATGGCCAATGGACCTGGAGACAGAGTGCACCCCAGACCCTGCAGCCTGCATGGCGCGGTGACAGCCAGCAGTGTTGACAACTGCATTGCTGCCGGGGCCCACAGCGTTTTAGCGTGGGCTTCAGCATGATTCAGCACATGGGAAACTGAGGCCCGGAAAGTGGCAGAGACAAGGACCACTTTTCTGAAGCATCTTCCACCGCAGTGCCACTGGACCTGTCCAGGCACCGCCACACTCTCAGCAGCAGATGCTGGTTCCCTCCCTGGGCTCATAGGCACTGGGCAATGGAGGGGCCTGGGGGGCCCTGGAGCAGCGGTACATGGTGCCTGGCACAACTCGCCAAGGCACATTGTCCCTCAATAAACTGGGGGATGATGGCTCCTTCTAGATCCAACAGATGACACACAGGATGGCAGAGAGGAATGGCTGGTTCCCAGCCTGGGCTCTGGGTCAGGAACTGAAACCCACGCCCTGGCTCAGCAGTGTGGTCCCAGGCAGGAAGCTGCTCCTCTCTGCAGGGTAAGGGGACAGCAGCACTGCTCCCTCACGGGGCTGCGTGTGGCGTAGAGGTGACAGATGTACGTAAAGGCGCTTGGCACAGATCCAATATGGAGAACGTGCTGCATGGGGCTGGTGATTATACCACACCTGGTAGGACGAGCCCACAAAACAGGCCTGACAGTGCACCAGTCTGGGTCCCCGCCACCCTGAGGTCTTCCCTAGCCAGTGGCTTTGTCTGAAATCCAGGCCTCCCTGAGCAGGCTCACAGCGACCCCTGCTGTCCGACACTGGGAACTGCCTCAAAACAACAAAAGGCAGCGCCAGGGACGGGGCTCAGGACAATGGTGGGGAGGCGAGACCGCGTGTCACTACCCTCCGTGGACGCTAAGCCCCATCTTCTAAAAACAGATCAAACAAAGCACCTCCCCGTCCCCACCGCCTTTTGTTTCCCTGGATAAGTGCCATCCTAAAGGGACGGCGGAGCCAAGTGGAACTGTCATTTCCGAGGGATATTATTTCCCAATCAACACGCGCCGTTCTTAGCAGCTCATTTTGATCTGGCAGTTCTTAAATTGGATTCTTAAAAATCAGCAGCACATTAAGACAAGCAGAAGCACACAGTATGTCCCTCACCTTAACGGTGATCTCGGAGCTCCTTTCCTGTGATCTACCCGGTGGGGGGGGGATGGAAACCGTCCCCAGGTTGTGACCACCCCCTGCCAGGCAGGACACCAGGATCACAGCTGAGACCTGCAGCACTCATCAGCTCCAGCCAAGCACGTCTAACAAAGAGCTGCCACCGGCCGGCGGCGCGGACACAGAGCGAGCCGAGGGACACGGGTTCTGAAGCAAGTGCCCCTGTGGCTCGTGTTCCCCAAGCCCCAGAGGGCAAAAGGCACACAAAGCTAATTCCCCAAACCAGCAGAGGCTGACACACGGAGGCCCTGCACGGTCACCCATGGCGCAGACCCCAGGGCACTCTGAGACCCAGCCAAGCCTGCACGAATTCATCTCATCACACTGAGGGTCCGTGGCCTCTGCACCCGTGGCCCCCGCCGCCGAGGGCCCTGCTTCAGGCTCGCCCTCTCGCACCGTCATAAAGAGCTCCTTCATTCAGGGTTGGTGCCAGGTGGTGCCTCACCAATCTGAAAACTAAAATAACCCGCTGAGTCTACACAGGGAACACCAACCGGTGGCCCTGGGGCAGCACAGGCTTTGTCCCGTGCAGTGTTCGGAGTTAGCAGCTGGAGCTTCCCCCTAAGGATTCAGACTGCCATTTTCTCTTTCCAAACGTGACAAGAACTGGTCTTACATCCAGATCCTGTGGGGCACCACCACTGGGTGAGCAGAGTCGCTCCAGCTCCCACCGTGGGTTCCCACCCAGCTGGAGCCCCATGTCCCTCCTGGCTGAGCTCTGGACCCATGCTGGCAGATAACCCACCTTCCCTCCAGGTGGAGCTTTCCGTGAGGAGCAGCTTAGGCCAGTGGCCCCATGCCTGGCTGGCCACGAGGATCTCCTATCCAGATGCCCATGTTGGGCCACCCTGCCGAGCAAGGTAATCCAACTCTCAGGTGCACCCTGAGCAGGTGCGTTTGTAAAGCCACCAGGTGGTCTCCATGTGAGGCGGAGGAGACCCACTGTCTTATCACAGAGGGACAGAGGGCTTATGTGGAGAGCATTTCACAGCCGCCGGGGCTCCCACCTCCTGTAACTGGCAGGTATGGAGAAACTCTGGGGAATGGGGGACCGGCTATTCTGACATCACAGGAGATAAACTGAAGGCAACCAGAAGATGACCTTGAAAGAGCCACTGCACTGGTCTGCACAGGACGCCAAGGCCCAAGGCCACCTTGCCCAGACCCAGCCGGCGCCCCACCTGCCCACAGCACCCCTCACCTGAAGAGCTCTCGGATCTCTCTGCGGTCGGCCTGGAAGGGGATGTTCCGCACCAGGATCTTGGATGTCGTCTGCTTCCTGGGGAGCTGCTTCTTTCGGGCAGAGGTCAGGGTTGGCCTGGAGGGTGGAGGAGGGAGCAGGTTACCTACAGCATCAGCCACACCTGTCCAATGACTCCACCACCGACCCACGAGACCTGACGCTCCTGTCCTATGCTCAGGTGACAGACCAAGCAGGCAGTGTGGAGGAAGCTGCACGGAGGGGAGAAGGCAGTCTCCCCCAGGTGACAGGGACCACGATCACTGTTCCCTTGAGACAGCCGTGGGTGTCAGGTCGACAGCCCCACTGCTGCCCTGCCCCTGAGACTCGGGGCTGCGAGGGATGTAAGAAAGGAACCCAGACGAAGGTGGGGTGGTGCCTGGCCAAACCCAGCTTCCACCGTTTCCTCCTCTCCAATGCGCGGAAGCCCAGCTGGTCCCCAAGGTCTGTGTGCGAGGCTTCAAGATCAGAGAAGGCTCTGCAGGGGTCTAACTACAGGTGGGTCGGGGCAGCTGTCAACCTCGTGGCATCGGCCAAGGGGAAGCGTTCAGTGTAGGGTGGCTGTTGTCAGGCCCCTTGGGGCCGCCTTGCCTCCTGCTGTCCATGTCACTCAGGGGCTCCCCATGCTCCCAGCTGACCCTCTCCCTGGCATGTGCCTCCTTGCTCTGGGGCGGTGCTGCCTATGCAGCAGCGTCAACCACGTGCGGCTGGTTCAGTCTCAGGTAAGACGGGCGCCCTCAGTGCAGGGCAGTCAGCACCCGAGGGGGCCCCCATGAGCCCCGCCTCCTGGCATTTGTGCTCTTGTGTGCTGTCCACATTCCATATCAGGGCAACAGGGTACAGCTGAAGAGAGACCAGCTCATGGAAGACACTGCTGTGTCTCTCTCTAGCTCTCTCCTGGATCTCGTGCTCTGGGGACATCTGCCGCCGTGTTGAAAGGACACTCAGGCAGTCTTGGGGCGAAGTCCTGAGGCCCCGTCCATGGCCACGTCTCAGCTGGGCAGAAGCTTCTGGTGGCTTGAGCTGACATCTGACTGCACCCTCCTCAGAGACCGTGAGCCAGAGCCCGAGCCAGGCAGTCCCTGGACTCCTGACCCACAGATACGGGAGGTGGCAGCTTGTTCTGCAGCTGTGGAGTCTGGGATGGCTTGTCACACTTCAAGTGCTCCACAGCCACGTGTGGCAAATGACACCTCTTCAGATGGCTCAGACTAGAACATTCCATTCACTGCAGAAGGTTCTAGCAGTAGCATTGCCTAGGATGTGAATTCCACAAATGCCACCACAGTGCCTAGAGTTCCTGGGGCACCGTGAGCTTCCCATGATCTCTGTTAAGCATAAAAATGGGTCAGTGAACACTGGCCAGGAAGCAGCTGCTGGCGAGGCTGACCTCAGGCCGGCCCTGGAGACGGAGCACTGGAGGAAAGATCGCCACCCCAGCTGAGGCTCGGATGCAAGGCACGCAGGATGCTCTGGGATCAACCCCATTACCCCACCCAGGTCACTGGCTCCTGGATGAGCGGTGGAAGCTCTGGGCACCCAGCCTGGACTCCACTCCAGCTTGGGAACACCCAAGGCCCAATCCACAGTTCCCCCTGCTGAGGATGTCCACACAACTCAGGCAGTGACAGATACAGAACACCAGAGCTGGTCCTGGCTGTATCCACACACAGCATTAAAAACAGGAAGGGGGAAAGGAGCAGCTCCCGGTCAGTCCTCTGGCAGCTAATTTACTGAACGACCACAATAAATGACCAACTTGCTGGAAATTACCAAATAAATATCTTAAACCAGCTCCAGGACTGTTAGAGGAAGTCATTTCCACACCGGAGGCAGGCAGGGGATAATGGCACTGATGATAATGGCTTGCGGGTCACGTGTGACGTACCAGCACCGTCAGAAGCTGCTGAGCGCACGGGTTCATTTAGATGTGCACAGGAGGGGACGCAGGAGCACAACGGAAACTCTATAAACCTCCTGTTCCAGGAAACCTCTGGTCACTGGGCAAACTGGCCTGCACCACCTGACACCCACTGAATTACTTTCAAATTAACTGGAGGTATCTCTGGCACCACTGCCCAGCCCGGAGCCAGGCAGCCCGTGAAGCAGAAGGTGGAGGTCTGCAGCCTGCTGAGGTCCAACGGAAGCCCCAGCATCGTGCCACTCCTCTGTGGTTTGTTTCTACCTCCAGGATGGGTACCATCTGCCCGTTTCAGCTATACTCATTCCTGTGGTTTTAAAAGAACGTGTATGAAACATTTGCCCGAATGACCAGCTCACCAGGGAAACAGGTGTCGGAGCAGGTGAACGTGCCACCCTTAATTAGAAAGGACCCTAAATGGGTGAGGGGAGCAGGTGGACAGAACATTACAGGGCTGACACCCTGGGTGGCCAGCTCCAAGGACAGAAAGAGCAGACACATCGCAGAGAAGGGGAGACCGTTGAGGACTCACTTGGTGGCTCGTTCTGAGATTCGCACTTCCAGCTTGTGGCCGTCCACGATGTGACCCTGAGAGAGAAGACAACACAGCTCATCCCTCTGTCCTTGGAAACAGTCACCCGTTTCCTTGCCTTTCACCAGGGCAGCGCCCGTGGCGGGTGGATGGGGACTGCTGGTTCCCAGGTAGCAGGGTTGGTGGGAATTGTAGACAGAGAACGGCTTCCCGGAGACAGCCCAGCACAGGCTGGGCAGCAGCTGTTGGTCAGAGAGATCCAGCCTTGCAATGTCCCTAGGCCTAAGACACGGCCTTCAAGGGGCACACTCTGCCATTATCTAAAGCATTTTCAGGTAAAGGAGCCTTCCAGGTCCCGCTTGCAGAGAGGTCGGTGTGGTTTACACGTACTAACAAACCTCCTGCCACAGAATTAGTCCCTGACGGCAAAGCTGACACTCAGAGTCCCTCAGACCTGGTGGAAAGTACAGCACACACAGCTCTGCGTAGGAATCCTTGGTGGCAACGTGCGTGCACTCGGCCCCAACGCCAGAGAGGCGTGCTGCGCTGTACGTGTGCGCTCGGAGCGGAGCGGGCCTTGAGATGGCGAAAGCAGAAGGTGGACCCCTGCGCTGGGAGAGCTGGGTTTAGGTTCAGAGAGTCTACAGTGTCTGACGACATAGTGGCATTTCTACTGAAATGCCAGAAAGTGCTGTTCCATTCTCCTGCCCTAGGAAGGGCCTGGATGTGGGCCTCAGTGAGGGAGCTGTGGTCATCTCCAGAGAGGACGCTTCCCTGGCAGGTCACTTGCTCCTGCAGCCACAGCTCCCTCCTCCTAAGGGTGCCAGGCTATTGTGGTACTGAGGGCCTAGCAGGAGGGCTCGTCTCCCAACTGTCTGATAGGACATTTCGCCCTCACGCCCGGCCCAAGCTACTGCCGTCTCTGTGACCCCAGGGTTTCCTGCCACCCCCCAGCACTCCATCTGCACACGGTAGCTGGAGGCTGTCCTAGAGCACGAAGGAGCCGCTTCCCCCATAGCTCCAAGCCCTCTGCTAGCCTGAAACCCCATCCTTCAAAGGGCCTGTAGGTCTAACGCCGCTCACCTCACCTGATCCCACCACTCTGCTCCCCACTGGGCACTTGCTTCTCAAACACCTGAAGCTTACTCGAACCTACAGCCCTGCCACGGGCCCTCTGCTATCCTCCCAGATCTCACATCACTGCCTGACACCCCAGCCACACACCTGAAGGTGGCCCCGCCTGGAGCTATTTCAATCCAACCACTACCACAGCGCGGTCATCTGCATTTGTTCAGGGCGCTGACTTCCTCACCAGAAAGAGGAAGGGTTTCCCTCAGGCCTGGCACACACCAGGCCCAGGATAAGCATTGGGAGAGGAATGAATCCAAGTGACCGTGGACCCCTAGAGAGCTGGTGGCGGGGCAGGCCCAGCAGTGTGAACTCACACACTCCCACTCGGCCTCAGAGGGTCGACGGGCCTTCCCGCCACCTGCCAGGGGCCTCTGTTTACCTGTAGCTGCTTGAGGGCTTTCTGGGCTTGCTCCGGCTTCCTGTACTCCACAAATCCAAACCCCATGGACAGCAGTGCTCCTGGAAGAGGGGACGCTTGAGTTCTAGCTTCTGCCCCATTTCCTGTTCACATCCCTTCCACCCCCACAAGGGTTAGCTCCTGGGTTGCCACTTATGGTGTCACCCTGATGAATCTGCAATGAGGTTAGTGGCCGCCACCTGAGGCCCGGCTCTTAATTAACAGATAGATGATCGACACGATAATTAACTGCATAATAGAATTCCACCTTTGTGAGGGAGTGGAAACGAACAGGGATGACCACGGCTGTGACAAGCGGCCAAACCTCTACCTGGACATAATGTGTGGCGGGGCACCCGCAGGGCGCTGTGCGCAGTGAGGGCGTTGCCGTGGTGAGGATTTCTGACCCTCAATCCCATCTGGCTCCTGGGTTTCAGACCGAAGGTTCCAACAGGGAGGGCGACTGCACTGTGGCTCTACCTGGCCCCCCACTCTGAGGTCACTAAGGTCAGAGGCTCCTGCCTGCTGACAGATGTGCATGTCTATGCAGGGTGCACGATGGGAGAGGCTTCCCCTGGGCTCTAGAGCTGCGGGCGTCAGCTATACCTTTTCCTTCGACCCAGAATGCCTTGCACTCCCCACCTCGCCCTGCCATTTCATGTGGCTAAGTGTGTTCCACACAGCTGAACTCAAAACGGGCTGGGGCCCTTCTGGCGGGTCCATAGGAGGCCCCATCCTTGCCTGTGCCCCACTCAGCAATTACCATCTTTGTCTCCACTGTACCCCTGCCGGAACTGCCTAGATCTTCCTCTAACTGCACTGGGTGGCACGGAGGGCGGGACTGCAGAACAGGCTCCTAGCACCGAAAGACTAGGCGACTTTCTCCAGTGCTGGAGTCCCCCCGGGGGGAGGGCAGGCTCCCCAGAGCCCCTACGCCTCCGCCAGCCTGATTTGCCTACTGCACAGTAAGGACGACTTTCTTTCCTGAAATCCACAAAACTCAACCTTCCAGGCTCACCCCAGGGTCTCAGACTCTGCTTGAGATACTTTTTTTTTTGGACCTGGGCATTGAACCTGGGGACACCTAAGCAATGAGCCCCAGCCCCTGCCCTTGCTGAGAACGGGTCTCACTAAGTTACTTTTCAGTGTTAATCAAGTGAACATGAGGTCACTGGGATGGGCCCTAAGCCGGTGTCAGCATCATTGATGCTGTTTAAAAAGGGGACACAGGACAGTGCCGTGTGAGCACAGAAGGGTCCAAGCCAGGGTGGAGCCCGCAGGAGCTACAACTGCCAACGTCTGACTTTGGGCCTCTGGCCTCCAGAGCTGTAGGGCAGTACACTTGCTGCTGAGGGCCCCCACACTGTGGTCCTCTGCTGTGGCAGCCCCAGAGGACAGACGCAAGCCATCTCCATCCCTACGTCATAGGAGTGTCTGACTGAAACCCATGGTGGCTCCCCACTACCTCTGCAGGGCATGAAAGCTACTTCCCAATTTGGAAGCTGCCTCCCTTCCCAGGGCAGCTCCTGCCTCTTCCACCACACGTTCCACGCTCTGGTGGCCTCTGCCACCAGGCTGCTCCATCTCCCTGCATCTAAGCCCAGCCAGACATGGAGAACACAGTGCCAAGCTGTCTCCTAGAGCACCCACCACACCCCTCCTGGCCCTGTGCTGAAACCACCATGTCTCCCTAGCTCCTGCGAGTGCCTGGGGACAGGCACCCCACCGGCTCTAGGCTGTTGTAATGAATGGTGGCCTCGCTGCATGGGAGTGAATGAGCCTCAAAGTACCCCAATTCCGTAGATCAAAGGGCCCCTGAAAGGGGACTACACAGATGTGAAAAATGACTTGTCCTTGCTTATCCTCTGCAGAAAATCGGGGCTGAGAACAGGTAAGTTGAGGCCAAGAGTCAGGACAAGACCCAGGCTGAATGGAGGTGATGGTGGCCTCTGCCTGGCCAGGGAGGTGCAGGGTTAATGATGCAGAGGAATATTCTAGGAGTTCTACTTCTGGGTTATTTCCTTTCAAAGAAGAGGGAAGGCCCACGATCAGTCACTTTTGCCACATCTGGGAATTTCCAGAGCACCGAGGGCTGGGCAGGATGCAGAGGGCTTGGCTGCAGAGCGATCAGCGCAGCCTGCCCCCGGCACGCACTGCACCAGAACAACCCTGTAGTTCACAGAGGCGCTGACTCGGGGCCTGGGATGTGCACAGCAGTCTCCAGGGAACGGAGGCGGACTGTTTTACACAAGCCTGAACCCCTGCCCGCAGGTGTGGCTTCTTCTAGAACCGTTCCTTCCCGCTGATATTTACCTGATTTGTTCTTCTTCTTGGACACAGAGCAACTCCTCACGGCTCCCACTTTGCAAAACACCTGGAAAAGAAGAGCAATGCGCATCTCCTGCGTGCCCAGGCGCAGCTGCAGACAGGCCACACCTCCAAGCGCAGGCACAGGAAGCAGGAAGCACGGACACCAGCATGCTGCTCACGGTGCGCCAGCGCAGGCCAAGCCCTTACACCATCTGCACGTTCAGTGACCCTGGCTGGCACGTTCAGATGAAAGGCTGAGGGTCAGGAAGAAGCGACAGCAGCCAGGGCCACAAAGCTAGGAAGTGCTGGAGCTGAGCTGCGGACCTAGGCGTCTGGCTCCTGAGCCCCGGCTCCGAGCCATGCTGCACCCCTCCCAGATTTGCCATCTGGAGACCCCGGGTCATTCTGAGGTGAGGAGTGAGCCTGCTTTAAGTACCCTGGACAGTCCCTCAGGGCTCCCAAAGGGCAGCTGGGCTGATTTCTTGCTGCACTCGGAGGAAGAACTGGGGCACAGAACAGGTGAGAGGCTTGCTGTAGACCTCAGCACAGGGAAGCGGGTGCCAGGTGAGAAGCACAGAGCCTCCTGACCCCGGCCTGAGAGCCTCACTGTCCCCTGTGCTGAAAGCCAAAATACCCTGAGAGATGGTTCAGTGACGTTCTATCTACTTCCTTTCCCTTTTCTGTCTGACCTACAGAACCCAACTAGGGCCAACACCACGGGTACCCAATTCTGACCATACCCCTGCATCTTCAGCACCAAACATAAGGCGGGTGCTTAGTAATGCTCACCAGGTGAGCAACAGGGAAGCAGGAGGGGCTGAGAACCCTAAGAAACACACCTAGCTGACCTCCAAGCGTGGGATACTTTACCTGGATGATCTCACTCGTCCTAATCAAATCTTGAAAACAAACCAACAGGAAAATTCTATGTATGCCTTCGCATGACAGATGGGGAAACTGAGGCACAGAAAGGCTGCCCAAGACTCACTCATTAGCAAGGAATGAAGCTGAGATGCAGGCCCAGGAGGACTGACCCCTAAACATGGCTCTACACTGAGAGAGGTGCTGGGACAGGAGTCCTGTGAGCTGGGTGTGCTTCCCCACAGTGCTTCTGAAAGGCTGTGTGATCTCAGCCTCTTGGAGGTCATGAAGCAACCGCTCTGAAGCTTGGTCTCCAAGTGTGCAAAGTGAACGCTGAGCTAGCTGAGCCTTCCAGCCCCACAGCCTTCAACTCTGAGGCTGCTCCTCAGCTGCTCCCACACCAGGAGCAAAGATAACAGAAAGACCACACGCAGGTCCAACAGCCTCGGAGCTACCTGCCTCTGAGCCGCAGCCAGCATGTGCCTCTACAGCAAAACCAAACCAGACTCGGTGCAGCCAGAGCCGAGCCACTTTCGTGGTCTTAAAAGGACTGTGGCCCCAAACAAAGCTGCTTGCTTGGGTCAGGGCCTCTCTGTGGCTATCCTCCTAACTGGCCCGGGGACAATCACGGCACAGGGCTGAGCTAGACAGCTGCGAGTCCAGGCTCCACCTGTCTCCCACACCCACCTCTGCCCACCATAGCCCTGCTGCTGGGACTCGGTAGACACTGTCTTTTCTCTTGAACCCTCTGTAGAATTTTAGGGCTTAAAGGAACTTCTAGAAATTAGTTCCTTCCATTCCTGGCCATCTTCCTTTCCAGAAAAGTTCATGGCTGTGAGCCTGCTGTCCTTCATTCATTCAATAAAAAAGAGAAATTGGACAACTGTCTGTTCGGTGCCAAGCTCAGTTTACAGAAGGAAACAATCATGGTGGGGACACAGGGAGTGTGCAGATCCCAGGCCTTTGGAACTGGAGAGAGACCTGCTTCTAGATCTCCACTCAGTCACCTCTAGAAGTGGCACCATGCTCACCCGTCACTGCCAAATCCCTATCTGCAGCTCCCTGCCCTCATCCCACACATAAGCGTCCCGCCCTGTCCAGGGATGCCAGGTGGGGGCCACTTGCTCACTGAGGTGCCTCTGGCACTGACTTCTGGGGTGCTCACATTGCAGAAGCAACATTGAGAGTCATTTTCTGAACAGGAGCTTGGAACGCTGACCACCGCCCCTTATTCCACTTGCCCCTGACACTGGCATGCCCCTCCCGATGCCCGAGCAGTGACCGCTTGCAGGAGGTTGCTGGCTGTCACCCTGTGCATCAACCTGAGCCATGCATAAGGACAGAACAAAGGCAGGGCCTGCACCTGCAAACCCCCCCCACCCCGCCCCACCCCGCCCATTCCAAGCAAACGCTCACTTCCTTCAGAGTCTCCTCTGTGGTGCTGAAGTTGAGATTTTTAATAAACAGTGTGCACCCTGGAAGGTGCTCTTCCTCCTCCTCTTCCTCCTCCTCCTCTTCTTCCATCTTCGTGGTGGAGGCCTCTGTTCCTTCACCCACTGGCTTCTCACCTTCTGGGGTTTCACCATCTGCTACTGACCCCCACCAAAAAACAAACAAGTCAACCGTTACATGCTGCTCCCCCAGAGCCCAGAGCCCAGGGTCCATGACCTGCTGATCACAGGGCTCTGCCTCTGGGCCCTGGCAGCGGGCTCGCCCTAGTCTCAGCAATGAGAGCGACCGGGACAGACCGCCTCCTGTGGCCTGCCCACTTTAGAGGGAACAGAAAATAAAACACAGACCCCAAAAGACAAGCCTAGGGAAGGGGAGGCTGCGCTAATGTGAACTTCCAAATCTATTACGGAAACAATTTTCTTGAACCATAAACCTAAGCAAAAGTTATTTTTCCTTAAAAGCAGCAGTTAGCAAACTTTCAAAATAAAACGCAACTTACAGCCTTTCAAAAATTACAGAATGGGAGCAAAACTCAGAATTCTAAAACCCCCTGAACACGTACTTAAAATACCCCTCAAATACACACAACATGGGAGACTGCGGCTTTACCTACACGTGAGGAATTCAGAGTGTTTCGTAAGAGTGAAAAATGGAAAGCCACTGCACATTCACAAAGAGAGGACCGGGAAGGCCAGCAGAGGCTGGGATGAGACATCGTCGTTAACAACGATGCTGCTAAAGGGTTGAAGGACACAGAATGATGCTCTGTCGCCTAAAAAGATAATGAAGAACATACAGTGTGACTCTAACCAAGACCCACAGTCTGATGAGGAAACACCCGTGCACACAGGTGGAGACGGCAAGAAGGGCACCGCGGGCCCTGGCCACCTCTGCAGCACAAGGTTCTGGGCAGCTGTCGCCTCTGCCCGTCAGCGCTGCCCTCTATACCAGCGTCACTCTGCAGGTCACTCTGCAGGAAGTGTGCACTGTGAAGCTGTGAGTTGGTGATGGCGTGCACATGGGCACGTGCAGGCAGTGTGGGAGCAGGGGGACCCGATGGGCAGCTGTGGTGGCCCACGTATATTTCTGCCCAGGGTGATAGTGACGGAAACTCATGAGGTTGAGGACATGGCAGCATCAGGACATTTGGAGAAACGTGTTTCATTTGGTTCAACCTCCCCAGTTTCTCCAAGTCACACGATCATGACCTGGGACGAACCCCTCCCTGCAGTGAAGGCCTCTACAGCCACTCCACACTCCCAGGAAATCAGCCCCATCCTAATGACAAGAGGAGCCTCTCCCAGCTCACCACTGTGCTTCTGGGCAGGCGGTCCCTCCTCACCCAGGAGGAACCCTGAACCCCGGGCCGGTAGGAGCTGATGGAGACAACGGCTTCTCGCACACACACCTTTACCCAAATAGTCCACACGTGTACAGGACCTAAAGGGGCTTCTTGGTGTTCCAATCTGCCTACCACTGTGGCCCAGCTCCAAAGCCCTCCTTCCCCTCGCGCATGCCTACAGCTTGTGATTCCCAATTAAGCTCCAAAGGGTTAGTCACAAAATGCCTTTCATGCCTAATGGAAACTACCAGGGATGCTGCTGTTCCCCCTCACCCGTGCCTTCCTTCCTCCTCCAGCCCAGGCCCCAGGACACAAAAGGGAAATCTGCATAAAGGCTCCTCCCCACCCAAGAAACCCACACAGCCGCGCAGCAAACCCCAGAGAGCAGGCTGTGTGGAAGCCACATGTCCAATAAAGTGGAGGAAAAAGCTTCACTAAGGACAGAGCAGAGCGAGGCCAAGCAGCTCAGACCTCAGGTCCTGAAAGGCTTCCACGAGAACCAGAGTGAAAGCCATGCCCTTCACGGTTCCCACCCACTGCTTCTCCCTGGCACTCTCACAGGTGAAAGAAGGGAAGGTTCCTTAGATATCCTGCTGCCTGCCAGACTTTAGCTGGTGCCTGGGCTCATTCATGACCACAGAAGCCACTACCAAAACAAACAGGTGGCCTAGAGAACATTCTGGAGGCTGCTGCATCCGGATACTAAATCTCAAGCAGTTTCCGGTAGGCAAGAGAGGCTCCCAGGAGACTGGAAGAGATTTTTATAAGGGGAAGAGAGGTGGGTACGAATGTGACCCAGAAGGTTCATGGCCAGTGTAAGGGACCCCAAGGGACCCCTTCTTGGCACTGGGTAGCTTCTGCCACTTGGGGAGATCCAACTCAGTATGGCTAGAACTTCAGCCAGCTTTTCAGCCTTGGCAACTTAACTCATGGCGTGTGGCTTCTGAACTGGGCAGTCGCTGGAGAATGAGCCAGAGAGCAGGCGCCTTGGTCTCTGCTCAGACTGATGACCCTTCCCCACTCCTGTCCCAAAGGCCTGACCGGGTTCCAGCAACTGAAGGCCTCACAGGGACAACCTGGGGTGCTCAGCAGCCCCCAAGCACGGCCAGCGCTGACTCCACCTGACCCTGGCCCAGGAGCAGGGGCTGGTTTGCTTCAGAGCTTGGCGAGATGGTGGCAGGCACTCGCCCAGGATAATGTGATGTTTGGGTTTATTGACAGAGCTGAGCTGAGCGTAAGGGTGGGGTCAGTACCTCAGGAATGGATGGATCCCCTCCCCTGGCAGGTCAGCTGTCCTCAGCCCCAGCCCAGGAAGAAGAGGGGACTTGGAGGAGGACTAGCGTGGCTGCTGGCCTGGGGCTCCACTGACTTTGGGCAAGGCCACCAGCACCCTGAGCCCCAACCCCACTGCTGTGCTTCTAGGTGCCTTGGTCTTCCTCCAGCAGCACAGGCCCGGCTACACCTTCAAGCCCACACTGATGACATCCCAGCCCCTAACTCCCCCTGGATCCTGGAAAAGCTAACAAGAAGTGGGCCTCATGGTCTTTAGAGATCTACTGGGAAGGGACACCTGGAAGGAAGCAGGGGGTCACTGACGCAGTCAGGAGAGGCACGGAGCTGCACAATGCGTGCCAGTGGGAGAAATGATGGCGAGCTGCCAGCCCTGCACCAGTGACAGAACTGCCTGCCTCAGCACCCTTACCTGTAACCTTGAACTTAACAAAAGCACGTGTGTGCGTGCGCACACGTACTCGTGCCTGCACTGTGCTGGGCTGTTCTGAAACACATGCCGGCTATCACCTGCCATTCGGACCACAGGGTGGCTGCCGTCCAGCGGCCCCTGTGCCTGCTCCTAGCTGGCCAGTTTCTCCACCCTCATTGTGACCCTTCTCTGCCTCACTCCGCCTACCTCGCTGGCCTCTTTGCTGATGGACGCGTCTGCCTGATCCATGCTGCCGCGGGCCTTTGCGCTTGCAGCCTCCTGGCCTCCCAGGCCTGGCTCCTGCTTGCCAGGTGTCAGCCCAGACCTCCTGCCCTTTGCTCTCCCTGTGCACTCCAGTTCAAGTGGTCACTCGCCACTACGTCTCCCTGGTGTCCTCTTTCCAGAGTCCCTACCTTGTTCTGAAGTCACCTCACCCATCGCATCTATGTCCGCAACTATGAGGGAGCTCCCTGAGGACAGGACCCAGTGTGACCCACTCAACCCTGCACCCCCAGCACCAGCTCAGGGCAGTTGCTCCACAAACATCTGTGGACAATCAATGTGCTGAGCCCCTGGCCTGCACCGGGATTCGCTGGGCACAGCAGACACGCTGCTCAAGGGGAGCAGGGATGATGAAGTCAGAGTTCAAAACTCAGGGCCACCAGCTTTGGTCACATCCAGCGACCCCATGTGAGGGACCTGCCATACGTCAACCTCTGTGCTTCGTTTTTCCCCGTCTAGGATTGGGGACAACCAGTCAGATCTGCGAGATCTGATGCAGAAGCCAGCTGCCTCAGTGCCTGGGCCTGTCTTGAGTACCTGAGAAGTGACACTCGTCATCAGCATCTCCCCTTCTGCCTGCCCTGCCCAGAGGAAGCCTGGCAGTCCCTGACTGTGAGAAGGCCGCTGTGCTGCAGGGAGCCCTGGTCCTCCTTTCTCCTCACTGCAGGGTGGCCCCCTGTACACAGAGCACAGCGTCCCTGCTGGCCACCTGTGCTTTCTGCGTCAGCAGGCCAAACCCCACTGCAGCCCACACCTGGGGCCAGGAAGCTGTAGTGACGTCCACCGTGACAAGGCCACAAAGCCAAAGAGGCCTTTTAAAAAGTGCTGCTCCTGGCCCCAGGTGGGGAGACAAAAGAAAGATGGGAAGGAAAAATAAGTTAGTGTGAAACTCGAGCAGATGCCCGCCAACAAAATCCCCAGGAACCAGAACCAGAGGAAGAGAAGCAGGGCTGGGCGGGGGATTAGAAGCAAGGTGGGCAGGCGGGGGCTGGGGGAGGCAGCGTGAGTGAGCTTCTGCCTGCACTTAGCACAGACAAATCCAGGCACGCGCCACGCGGGGCTTTATTATAATCCGGCCTGCAGTTCGTGCGCCCCCGCCCTCTCGGCTGCCGCAGAGACTGTTATCAGTTGCAAGCAGCTTTCCAGGACCCCCCACTCAGAGCCCTTTATCTGGAGGTGAGGGTCTTGGTTGTGGGGAGATAAAACATGCCAGCCCCCTCCCTGGAGACCGTGCAGAGGAGAGGAGCTGGAGGGAAGGGGCTGAGAGAAAGCCCGCAGCCTTCTGCTCCTCCCTCCCTGCGTGCAGATGTGGGGCCTGGGGGCTGGCTGGGTCCTCCACCACCGTGCAGATGCGGGGCCTGGGGGCTGGCTGGGTCCTCCACCACCGCCTCCTGCCACCAGGAGTTGGAACGCCTGGGGAAGCTGCCAGAACACTGCATAGGGCAGGTGGGGAGGGGCAGGTGAGAGGGTAGAGCTCAGGGAACCAAGGGACCGGGAGGGAGGCGACATGATCAGAAAAGGTGCAACAAGACCCAAAGGAGGCCTTCTGTGGGCTCCTGGGCTCCGTGGGGACTGGCTGACAAGGCTGACGCGGGCCAGCAGGGCTGGGCATCAGCACAACATCCTGGCCCAAATTTGGGGGCAGCTGGGCCCCGTCCCCCTGCTGAGGCCTCCTGCGAGTCAGTCAGCAGAAGCCAGCCCCTCCGGGCGGCAGGCCTCTCACGGACACCCATCACTGGCTTGGGGGCTGGGGACAGGGGAGCACCGACAGCGTCCAGACACCTCGTGCTCCAGGGCATGTCTGCATCGAGGCCCACCTCTGACGCTACTGGTGGCCAGCCCAGGAGCTCTGGGGAAGACTCTATGCCATGTTCCTCTCAGCCACCCTGGGCAGCAGCCGGCATGAAGCCACTGGCAATTGCAGACACATGCTCTGCAGCTGCACAGGGGTAATGGTGACAACCCGCAGCATCTCCCCACGTCCTCACCAGGGCCTTAGGAGGGTGTGTGGTGGCCGCCTCCATTGTTCAGATATGGAAACTGAGCCTTAGAGAGGGGAGGCGGCTGGCACAGTTCCAGGGCTGGGAGAGGATGGGACAACTGCCCTCTGGTCCCCAGGAGCGTGAAGAGCCTGGCACCAGGTACAGATGCCACTTCTCTGGGGTGCAGCACCTCTCCTGATCGGTCTCCAAGACGGACATGAAACAGGAAGACCAAACAGATGGTGACCAATGTCACAGAACAGAGGGCAGGAAAGGGAGAGTGACCAGGACACAGGCAAATGAGCACAGCTACACAGAAGTGGCACCCTGGAGGCACAGTACCCCTTTGGGCTAGTCCCCTCAACCTGTCCCCAAAGCCAGGAGGAACAAGCCCTACCAGATTTGTCTTCCGAGTCACCTGCTCCTGGCCAGTTTCCAGAAGGACTCACTTTGGGCCACAAAATATCATCCAGGTTCAAGTACCGTAGCTGAATTAACACAAACCAAGGTGGCTGGTGGCTCTGGGTGACAGCTAGTTCAGAACAAACGAGGACATGATACAAGTTCCTGACGGGAGCGCAAGCAGGTGTGAAAGGAATCCTACGGACTGAGCCAAGTTGAGCGGGACTAAGGGAGGGCCTTTGGAAGGTCCACGAGTGACCAGGGCACTTTCAGATCTCCAAGGGCAAAGGGACTGAGTGCTTTACTTCCTGACCAGCATGGGGCCTGGAGGCCTGGGCGGAACACAAGAGGCGCGGGGGAAGGCCTGCGTCCAGGAGGTCCCCGGAATTCAAGGCTTACAGCAGGCCACTGGATGCTCTGACTGCTCCACCCCCTATTATTTCTTTATTTTTGGGGGGGTAAACACACGAGAACAATGGAGAAGGCAGGCAGGAGGCTCATTTCTGCCTTTAAAAGGAAAATCCTTATTTTACTAAATTCACAATTGGTTACCCTGGGCGTGGGGGAGCTATCACCCGAGGGTAAAATCTCAACATCTGGGTAAAAAAACCTCCACAGTCCTCACAACTTTCCTAAAGGTTTCTAAGGACGTGGTCATGGTCCCCAGACTACGTGGTTCCCTGGGAGGGTGCCCGGTGTCCTAGGGGGAAGCTGGGACTACAGGAGGGTGTCAGGTTCTCATGACAGGGCACTCCTGACATGGGTGAGGTCCAGGACAAGCATCGTCCTGACAAGGAAAAGCTGTCCTGCCTCAAATGCCAACTGTGAGGCATTAGGTAGTGGGCTGGGACCCTGTGGCCTGGGGAGAAAGAACCAGGGCTCTTTATCTCCTGCCTGTGCAGTTGCTGGGCACCAGGGGGCACTGTGCCCCTCCACCAGCGCCCTCCGCTACCCCTGAACCAAGGCTGTTGTCATTCTCTGTTCAGAATGAGAGATGCCAGGCTTTCTCCCCCAACATGGAGTGGACAGACTAGAGCTCTGCTACTTGACCCTGCACTCAAAACTCTGGTGCTGCATTACTGATTTACTTGGTACCAGGGACTGAACCCAGGGGCGCACACCCACTGCGTTACATCCCAGCCCTTTTGCTTTTTGATTTTGAAACAGGGTCTTACTCGGTTGCTCAGGACCTCTCCTAGTTGCTGAGGCTGGCTTAGAACTTGTGATCCTCTTGCCTCAGCCTCCTGAGCTGGGATTACAGGTATGTGCCACTGTGCCTGGCTCATGCTTTTTTTATTTATGTTTTTAAAAGACAGAGTAAGAGAAAGAGAAAGAGAATCAGCCCTCTTCAGTTTTTCACACGCTTTCTTTGCTCTGACACCTCGCTGTGTACGTGGTGCTGGGGTTCAAACCCATGTCCTTGCACATGCCAGGCAAGCGCCAGAACCCCTGAGCCACTGCGCCAGCCCCCTCACACTTTATTTTTAAGGGATGTTTTACACAACTACACAACGAGAGACTGAGCACCACTGGTCTGCAAGACGAACAAAGAGTGCTAACACAGTGGTCAGAGGAACAATCCCTGCCGCCCCTTGCCCTCCACGCTCGCCTGATGACCGGCCACACTGTCCTTGCACTCTGTTCTTACCAGTGTCTGCCTCCACCATGTCCTTTTCCGCAGGTTCTGCCGGTGCTTCTCGGGACGCTTTCTTCTGAGGGGTTGTGCTGGAGAAGACACCGATCGGAGCCCACTCGAGATACAGGGGGACGTGGTGGAACTGCAGAGGCAAAGGTGCCAACACTGTGGGTCTCCATCATAGGATATGGCTGGAGAAGGAATCAGTCCCATGTGCAGATGAAGAAGAGCCCGAGGGTCAGAGAGGATGCGAGCTCAGAGTGGAGTGGAGCCAGAAGAGGAACGCAGTCCAGAACCCCAAGTGCTCCGGGTGCCTGAGAAAAACACTCAGGGCCCTGGGAGGCATCTCAGGCTGACAGGGAAAACCCAAGTCTCTGACACCCTGGACATGTGGCGGATGCAAGGCGCCCTCTGGGTTTTCTCTAGTCAGAGGATGAGATGGGGAGAGGGGGGAGGGAAGAACTACTGGTGAAGGGCAGCTCCAAAGGGAAGTCAGTGTGGCTGCCGAGAGAACCGGCCTTCTTGTCGCACCTTGGACGCTAAACAAGACACTGACAGCAGCTCCTCAGAAGGCACCCGGGTAGCTGCAGGGCAGGGGCAGGAGGAGAACTGTCAACCTGTGCCCTTTGGGACTTTTTTCACACTGTACGCAAGCCTCACAAGTTAACTATGTTTAAGAAAACACGCTTGGGACTGAGTCAGGCTGGACAGCAAACAGCTGGTCGTGCCACTTCTGGGCTGAGTGACTTTGGGTCACTGGGCCGCAGCTTCCCCACGTGCGAAACAGGGACAGCAATGCCGTGGACAGGGCCCTTCACGGTCGGTCACACCTGGGGAGGAGAATTTCTTCCCATGGCGGTGGAAGGAAGAAAGCAGGGCACGAGCATGGCAGGGGCACCCACGGGTGTCCTGGGCCCAACCAGCTACACTGTGGCCATGAGTCAGGCACACACAGACTTCCTGACAGCTCAGTGGCCAGAGCCCCCAGCTGGGAACTGACCCAGGGCTGCAGCAGCAGAGGAAGGGGAAGGATGTCCCCACCTGACCCTAAGGATCACTGGGAACCATAGCCTGCAGAGCTTTAAAGGGCCTGAAAAACAGAACCACTTGGGGTGGGATGAACGGTGGGGCCCCAAAGCAATGGCCATGTCTTGACCCCCAGAACTTATGAATGTGTCCTATGCAAATGTCATCAAGATCCTGAGATGAGATGGCCCTGTTAGCTAGGTGGCTGTGAATCCTGGAGGACAGATTTGGGACTAAGGCCACGTGATGATGGGGGCGGAGCCTGGAGTAGTGCAGCAGGCTGAGGGATGCCAGGGCCCAGCTGCAGGAAGAGGCAAGGACGGGTCCCCCAGAGCCCTACCACACCTTGGTCTTGGACTCCTGCCTGATGGCAACGTGAGGGGCCAGTTACTGTTGTTCTAAGCCACCTAGCTCATGGCAATTTGTCATGGGACCAACACAATGCTACTATTTTTTTAAAACAAGGATCAGGCAAGAACCCCAGGTACAGAGCTGACTTACAGGACAGCATAGCTGCCAAGAACGAAGAGTCAAGTGAAACAGGAAAGAAGGCAGAGGAAAGCCAGGCTGTGCCGGGACCCAGGGTGCTTTCTGCAGGTGCTCCTGGGGCAGAGGAAGGTGCTGGAGACACCAGAGTCGTGAGAGGAAGGGTGGGCTTCAGGCTGGGCTCCCCCTTCTCCGGCTCTCAGCAGCCCTACCTTGGAATAGGCCAGGTGTCTGAAGGCCTTGCGGGCCTCCAGGGGCTCCAGGAACTCTACGATGGCAGTGACACCACCCTCGGGCAGCAGCACACGGCCCAGGCTCCCAAAACGGCCAAAGGTCTCCTGTAGCTCGGCCGCCAGGGTGCCTGCAGGGAGGTTCTTGGCCAGAATCACAGTCTTGCTGCGCTCTGCTGCTGCCTGCGGAGGACAGGAATGCATGAGGGACACCATGCTGACTGGTGGCCTCTAGTCCAGGCGCCTGCTCTAGGACGCGGGGGGCCAGGCGCCTGGAAGCACCCAGAGGCCCCGTCCCCTCCAGCGTGCCACCTGCTGGCTCTGTAGCTGAGGCAGCAAGGCCCAGGACACCAGGGGACAAAGCCCAGTGCCCCCACTGGAACACGCAGATGCTGACGGTGACTGACCCCTGCTGGTCTCTGTGTGGAGGGCTCTTTGCTAAACAGTGCTGCAGGCCCCCTATGGCCACACGTGTGGGAAGCTCCCCCAGAGCTGCCCACCACAGTCAGGGCCTGGCACATCCCTGTCCTCAGGAATAGGAAACTTTGAGGGACGACCCCAGCAGGTTTCCTCCAAAAAGTGGCTCCAGTCACCACAGGACCCGTCCCCAGTCTCTCCTGAGCCCTGTTCCCAGCTCTGCAGTGGCTGTCAGCAGAACAATGGGGGCAGTGGGGACCCACCTGGCTGAAGGAGTCCAGGCTGACCCCGTTGTCAATGAGGAAGCGCCGCACTTCTTGGACCAGCTGAGTCTCCCCCAGGGCCACACGTACGGCCACACTGCCCTTGGTCTCCTGTTGGGAACAGGAAAAGAGACCCGTTGCCTGTCAGGTGGGGACCTGTCCACCCTCTGGTTCAGAGGGGTAGGCATTCAGCCACAGCGTGGATGTGAGACTCCACGGCTCTGGCTCCATAAACTCAAGGCCCCACCTGGCCCCTCTCTAGCCACCTGGCCCCTGCCCACCCCGAGCCCACACCTCCCACACACTCAGGCAGATCTCTCTGCGGCTCCTTCTACAGCCACCTCTAGGCATCTGCACTCACTGACCTTGGCCTCTAAGGACTGCTGCCTGGCCCACTTGCTCCATGGAGTTTCTGCTTCTGAGCAACCTGACCAGTGCACCTTCTGTCATACCTTAGCCCCCAGGATCTACTGCTCCCCACCCAGTGCCACCTGACTAGCCCACCTTCCGTCACCCTGTAGCCCCCAGGATCTATGGCTCCCCACCCAGTGCCACCTGACCAGCACACCTTCCATCACACCCTAGCCCCCAGGACCTACGGCTCCCCACCTGTCAGTGTCTTCTCCTGCTAGAAGGCACCAGAAGAGCAGGACCTCTCTGTCCTGTGCACTGCTGAGCTCCTGGTGCTCCGAGGGTATTGGTGGCATCTGAGCCAACTCACTCACACTTAGGTCCAGTTGCACTGTCTAGCAGTGGCCATGGCAAAGCACCAGGGGGTGCTGAGATGTGGCACAGTCAAACTAGCGTTGGGCTAAGCGTGGGCGCGCGCTGGACTGAGTAAGGACAGAAGGAAAGGCGTCCCGGAATTCTCCCATACTGTGCACTTGCTGAAGTGAAAACACTTCAGACGCGCTCACTTGAACAAGACACCTCATGGGAGAAATGGGAGGCCCAGTGGCCCGTTCAGAATGCAGTCCCCATGGGGAGTAAGGCCCAATCACAGCCGTTTTAACTACAGCCCCTCCCTTCGCCGGCCTCAGTTTTAGAAATCAGCCATTGCATAGATGGGAACCTGAGCTGCTCCCATCAGAGCCAGGCGGGGCTGCGCTGGGGGACAGGCAGGCTTTGCTCGGTGGCATGGATTCTGCAGAGGTCAAGTCTGCCTTACAAGTAACTGATCCCTGCTGCACCCCAACATTTCTGACACTCTTTAAAATTCACTGCCCTTTGCTTTTTGCTTTCGCAAAGCATGGCCACTCGCGATGAACGGCTAAACAGGCGGCCTGCCTTCTACTTCCGGCAGAGCACCCACCTTGAGCGTCTGGGAAACAGGAACTAATGGGCCGAGCAGGTGCTGAATTCTGGACACACCTTTGAGAAGAAGCTAACACCCAGAATGCAAAACCCACAAGGGGGCCTCACTCACGTGGTCGAACACTTGGCTCTTGGTGGCACCGTACTTCTGCGCGATGGCGTCAGCCACGGCATTCGGCCCCATGAACAGCGTGTTCCAGTTGTGAGAGCTGCGAGGCAGAGCGGGACGGGCTCAGCTGTGATGGCTGGGGCACTCTCGCGCAGGCGTAAGGCCTGTCAGCAACGGGCACGCGGGGCCTATTGGGAACTTCACAGCCGCCTATGGTAGACCGCCTCGGCACCTACACCGAGGTTCTGCTCTCCCAGCGGGCAGGTGAGGAGGTCGAGGCGCTGCAAGGCTGAGATCTGACCTCATCGTGCAGGGCAAGGGGCCTGGGAAAGGTGGGGGCGGCAGGGCTTGCACGGGGCTCAGAGGCCATGAGGGCCAAGGCGGACCTGGAGCTGCTGGCTTTGTCCTTGGACTCCTTCTTCTTCTTGTAGGACGAGCCCGGGGCATCTGTGTCCTCGCTGGCTTCCTTCTTGACGGTGGACGGCAGCACGTGCAGCATCCTGCCCTGAGGGGATGGAAGAGGAGTGAGCAAAAGCCCACCCTCAAGGGGGTCAGCCTGTTCCAGGATGGCAGGACCCAGAGCTGCAACCCTGAAAGGAGGACGGAAGGAAGGCGGGAGGAATGCCCTGTGGCTGCTCTCAGACCACCCGACACAGCTGTGCGAAGGGAGGTGTATCCACAGCCCCTCAAAACCGCGCCTGGGAACTCCACACAGCAAGGGGCCAGGCCTGGCCTGGTGACATCGACAGACTATGAAGGAAGGAAGAAGAGGAACACGGGGGAGGTGGCCTGGGGGCCCAGCCCACCCACCCACAACTGGCACCCTCCTCAGAGTGCCTTCCCTTCAGTCGTCCCAGAGGTGACAGCCCAGCAGGCCACCATGGATTCCGAGACGCAAAACATGGACACACACACACACAGACGCACGGGCGTGGCCCTTCTCCACCATGCAGGCTTGGCTGGCGCCCAGCCAGCCAGCGCAGTCTCACCTGGAACACCTGCCCGTCCACTTCCGCGTAGGCCCTCACCGCGTGCTCGGGGAACATGAAGGTGACGAAGGCGAAGCCCTTGGGTTTCTTGGTCAGGCTGTCAATGGGGTAGTGGAGCTCTGACAGGGGCCCTGGGGACAGGAGAAGTGTCAGCCTCTTGAGTGGAGGCTGGGCCCTAACCGGAACGGGTCACATGAACACTCAACAGCTGCTGTGCGTCAGCCTCGTCCACTCAGAAAGGGAGGAATGTGGCGAGCGCCAGTCAGGAGAACAACCCCAAGGTCAAGGTGTCATTTCCCATCCTTTTGTTCCTGTCCCAAGAGCAGTGGTGGAGGAGAGGGCAGGGTGGCAGCCTGCCCTGGCCCAGCCACTTGGCTCACACAGGCTCAACCTCCACCTGTAAATGGCACAATGGTCCCCAGCAAGTAGGGTGGCCTTGAGGGCGCAAAAGATTTTTTTCTTTCTTCCTTTTTTAAATAAAGAGAGAGAGAGGGACAGTGAGAGAGTGAGAAATCAATTTTACTTAGTTTTTCACGTGGCTTTCACACTTAGCTGTGTATGTGGTGCTGGGGTTTGAACTCGGGTCCTTGAGCATGCCAGGCAAGCGCTGTAACAGCTGAGCCACCGCTCCAGCCCCAAGGGTGCAGGAGTTAACGTGTGGGTCCCAGCCTGCTATAGTTAGCACCACGTAAGTGTTCCCCAGGCTTCCTACTCGGGGGACATCATCTGCAGCGGGTCCACTCTGAACACCAGCATGTGGCCATGTCCCCTCTCTGGGTCCTCATCTTCCCAATAGTCCCTGGACAAACCCTCTCCTGTCTGGCCCAGGCCAGCTGTGTGGCCAGGGAACCAGCTTTGTGGGGGAATCTGAGACGCAGGACAGCATGGACAGACCCTGAGGTCCCATCACCTTGCCTGCAACTACATCCCACCTGGGGCCTCCTTGCCTGCCCTGGCCCAAGCTATGCACTCACTCGGCCTCTCCGGTCCTCCACCATCAGGCTGGCCTCCCAACAGACACCGGGGACCCTGCGGCATCTCAAGAGCATAAAGATCTTATCTGCCACTCTGAGCCCTACCTTCCTTCCCTTCAACAGCCTGTGCGACCAAATGACCTGCAGGCCTACAAGCCCTCAGCCCAAGACAATGACAGCCCAGGCTGTCTCTTCTCAGGTTGATTAGTAAGACCTTAGAAAGCAGCGTTCCCAGGCATAGGAACATGGTGGGACATTAAGGGCTGTGCAGTGGCCAACACCGAGCTGCGAGGAATCTCAGGAAGATGATTCCACCTCTCCAGTGTTTGGAGAAAAAAGTTAAGAGAACCCAAGTTCGCCTGGGCATGGTGGCTACACCTGTAATCCCAGTGACTCGGGAGGCTGAGGCAGGAGGATCAAGGCCAGGCTCACTGACTTGCTGAGACCCTGTCTCAAAATCAAAAATAAGAAGGGCTGGAGGCTGGAGCAGTGGCTCAGCTTGCCTGGCATGTGCAAGGACACGGGTTTGAACCCCAGCACCACGTACACAATGAAGTCTTGGAGCAACGAAAGCCATGTGAAAAACTTTCTCTCTCTCTCTTTCACTGTCCCTCTTAAAAAAAAGGGTGGGGGCTAGAGATGAGGCTCCCCTGGGTTCAATCTCCAGTACAAACAAACAACCAAAAAGAGAGAGAACCCAAGTTCAGAGAGCAGAAGATGCCACTGGATCTGCAGCAGTTGGAGACACCAGCTGGAGCCACTGCCTGAGGTCAAGAGCGAGTGGGAGTGCAGGGGACCCAGGACGGAGCGGAGCCCTACCGTAGGTGGAGAAGAGCTTCTCTAGGTCCTCCTCGGTGCTGGTGTAGGGCAGGTTGCGCACAAACAGCCTCCCAGAGTCGGCCAGGTCCTCCTCCTCCTCATTCTCCCCAAGCGTCCGGCCTTGCCAGGGCTGGGCGCCCTTCTTCAAGGGCCCCTTGGCCGTGGGGACGTGCTTTTCCCTGAACACCTCGATGTAGCGTCCACCTGCAGGAGGAGAGGAGTCAGGGCTCAGGGAGACGTGGGAACTTGCAGAGCCCTGGCTGTGTGTGATTCCAGACCCCTTACTGCTGCCTTCAGAGACTCGGGCCAAGGCAACCTGAGCCTGCAAACTTCGCGCATCCTGGCAGCATGGCCTCGACCCTTGGGAGCCTGCTCCCACCACCCCAGCCCACAGGGCATTCCGGGGCCCACTCTGGCCACCCTAGCTGCTCTGCTCTGCCTCGGGAAAGGTCTCACGTGACAACCCAGCCCTGGACAACCACCTGCTGAGGCGTCAGCTGCAAGTGTTGCCCTAATTAGTTCCCCACCCGCCTGACCTGCTGACGGGACTCCAGGAGGTCCCCAGCGAGGCAAAGCACAGCTCCGTCTGACTCGCCTCCTCCAACCCCGTCCTCTCCACGAGCCCTGCCTGTCTGCACTGGCCCGAGCAGCCCACGCTTGTCCACCCACCCCATCTCTGCCCTCTGCAGCCCGTTTGTGGCTGTACCCCGGTGCCTACAACAGCATCTGGCAGGGGAGATGCTCAGCACAGCGTGAGATGTGAGGTCAAGGGGCGCAGGAAGGAGCACCCGAGCCCCTAGAGATGGCGCTTGGCCTGCTGCGCTCACCCATGTACTCCCGGTTGCACTTCAGAGCTTTCTTCACCTCCTCCTCGCTGCTGAAATCCACGAAGACATACCCTGAGAGGGAACATGACAGTCACTGCGGGCCTTGCAGACACTCGGTCACAGGGGCAGCCTCCAGAACACAAGTCGGCCTCCCACCACCCGGCTGGACTCCCTTGAGGGAGCACTTGGCACTGTGGTCTGGCTTTGCAGGTGAGGCTGCTGGATTCCAGGAGTCAGGAGCACAGGCCTCTCTACCTCCCCCCGGCCTCATCCCTTCCCTGACCATGTCCTACAGAGATGATGGCAGTGCTGTGGCCCAGCCCAGCACCCACTGGGTCACCTGACAACTACTGTCCTGGAGCTCCAGAGGCTACGACTTACACAGAAAGAAGCAACAGGGGTCTCCTCTGGGGATGGGAGACCTCCACAGCCTCAACCTCCCTGGGCCTCTACCCTGTGAAGCAGCAGGGCAGGGTCACACCCCCCCTTTGGGGGAGCAGTTAGGTGATGTGCCCAAGGACACTTGGCTATTTGATGGCAAGGCTGTAACTGGGTCCAAAGCCCACGGGTTCTCTGCCCCTATCACGAGGCTCTTCAGCCTGACTGCTCCCTCCTCTGCGGTCCCACATCAAGACCCCTTGCCTACACTCCCAACATCTTCCACTCCAGTCTCTGATCCTCCACAACCACCTGCCCACCAGCCCAGGAAGAAGGAAAAGCTTCCACCTCCCAGCTGGGGGCTGTTCTAAACTCAAGGCTGCCTTCCCCTGCCTGAAACGTCCGGTGGGCCTCGCTCCAAGCTGCAGCCCAGGGCTCAGCCCTGCCTCCTGCCCAGCACCTCCACGTGGGACCTCTGCTGCCCTGAAGAGTGTCATGCTCAGATGCTGGCTCTCTGCAGCGCCAGGGCCTCCAAGGTGGCTTTCCTGGAGCCCCGACAATTCAGTACACACCTCCTTGCTCCCTGCCTGGCACCTGAGACACTGTGACTAAAAAAGGCTCCGCCAGCAGCACCAACATTAACAGCAGCACTCAGCGTGTGCACTGGGTGCCCACAGATTCCTCACAACTGCATGGCGATTCAGCCCATTATACAGAGAAAGAAACTGAGGCTGGGTCCCCTGTCTAAGGTCACAGGGCTCCTAAGTGGCTGTGCTGGTCCTTGAACTAGGGAGTTTTCCAGGAGGGAGGGTTGCTTGAATGGAAAAGCCAGGAGAGCTGGGGAAGGAGGAAACCGAGACATGAAGGGAACTGGACCATCCCTGGCTCAGGAGCACCTTGACCAGGTGGCCTCTTCCTGCCAACGACCCTGCAATGTCCGGACACCCTGTGGCCACAGGGCCTTCCTGCGGTTCTGTGCTACATGGGCATTCTATTGCTGGTCTCCTATGGTTCCTACCTGGTCGGCCACAAGGCTGGACGGTGCCCACCTCTCCCAGCTCCAACTTCCAGCCACACTGCCTGCCACAGGGCAGCAGGTTCAGGGCTCCAAGGCCAGAGGAGGAGGCTCTGCCCAGAGTGGAGACTCGGAGGGACGTGGTGTGGGGCAACATCACACATGCTCAGAAAGGTAGAGAGCCAGCCGCCCGCACAGCTGCCCAGGACTTGGCCCAGCAAACTCAGGCCAGCTGGCATCTCTCTAAATAGGATAGGTGAACCTTCTAGAACAAGCGAGGCTGCGGTGAGAACAGGTGTATATCCCAGGCTACCAGAGGCAGGGAGAAAGGACAGACTGTGTCCTGACCAGGTTAGCCACATCGACAGAGGTGGAGAACGGAAACAGCTGCCCCTGGAACATCCCCTTGGCCAAGCGGCCAGCCTTCCTCCTGTCCCAGCTCCGAGACCTTACCTGTTTTGTTCCCATGCGCGTTTCTCACTATTCGAATGGCCACGGGTTTCAGCGGTGCCAGGAATTCCATGACATTTTTCTGCAAGGAAAAGTTTTGCCCTCTCATCAATAAAAGTTCAAGGCAAGCAAGAGACGCGAGGAGCGAGTTACCGAATCACGAAAGCAATGCTCCTTTACAGCGCTTCTGTCCTTACACACTCATCTCTTCTCCATCATAAAACAAGATTACTGGGGCTGGAGTGGTGGCTCAGCACCTTGTCTGGCAAGCACAAGGACACAGGTTCAAACCCCAGCACCATGCACACAACCAAGTGTAGGAGCAACAAAAGCCACATGAAAAGCTGAATAAAACTGACTCTCTCTGTCCCTCTCTTTAAAAACTAAATAAAATAAGATATGAGAGAAAAACTTGAAAAGAAAAACTAGAGATGAATAATTATAAACGAGTAACATCACCATCTGCATTTCAAGGCACTGTCTCTGGTATCTTTTCTAAGAAATTTTATATACATGTACACATACACACAGTATGAAATTACAGCAATTACTGAAAAGCGCACACAAAATAAAACAGATTCCTAATTCTGGTGGCCAGCTCACTCTTCCCGATTCCTTTTGGAAAACGAAGGCAGCAAAAACATCTTCCACCTGCACACCAGATAAAGCCCTTCACAGGCCCCATCCGGAGCAGCTCCTGATGCTCGGGCAGCCACACAGAATTAAAAATCAAACCACCACAAATAAAGGGAAGAAGGCCTGCAACGTTCTGAACTCTCCTTCACTACTTCCAATTGTGTGATCATCAGATTCTTTCCGAAAGACCGCTGCCCTTGTTTTCGGGAGACTAGCAGGAAGTCCTGCACCCTGTGTAATGCAGGTCAGGTTCCCCCTGGGGGACGGATCCACCCACTCTTCTCCTCTCCTGGCCTCCTGGCGTCTTCCTGTCACTGCGATCTTTTTAACGACACAGCATACTCTACTGTTTTAACATGCCATCCTGGCACTGGTGCTATTTTGGGCTTCGAACCCTGTTGTGGGGGTGTCCTGGGTGCTGCAGGACATCTGGCAGCGCTGGTCTCTGCCCACTAGAAGTCAGCAGCAGGCCCCCCTCAGCCCCCAACAGCTGTGACATCAAAAATGCCTCTGAACATCTCCAGATGTTCCGCAGGGGCAGGTCACTCCCTTCCAAGAAGCATGGATCCCCACTGCCTAGCGAGGGAGGACAAAGGCTGCTGCGGCTTTGCGTTCTTACAAACAATCGTGAATCAACACAAGTCGTAAACACAGCAGTAACAGAAGGCTGCAATGAACATTCTGGCAAACTCTGGCGTGCAGAGGTGATTCACCTGTGGGGAGAAGCCCTGACAACGCACCAGCTCAGCAAAGGCCCGGGTGCTCTTAATTTTGACTGACACTTCCACGTTGCCCTCCAAAGGCTGCCCAACAGTGCAGGAAAACAATTATCATCAACGTCAAAAATATCTGCCAATCCGGCAGGTGAAAAATGTGAACTTCTAGTTTTGGTTTTATTTTTAATAATTATGAATAAATCCAAACATCTGCCTGGCCACCTGAATTCTTTTTCTTCTAAAACCCCTTGCCCTTTGTCCATTTTTCCGTTGGGTCACATGCCCTCCACAAGAATCTCTGCGTCAATCAAAGACCTGAGACTCCACCTGCAGTCTGTGCTAGGAGCTGCTGTGGCTCACACCTGACTGCGACAGCCGCTGCCTTACGGCCCTATGGAGCTTCGGCTGGCAGGCAGACGCTCTGTCCAGTTTTTTCTACAAATTTTGCAAATTGCTTGGAAAGGAACTTTACGAGCTCAAATACTTGATGTATCTGAAACTTATCGTGAGGAATACAGCAGGGTTTTATCTTTTTCTCCTTCAAAAAAGTTAACAAGGGGTCTGGAGCGCTGGCTCAGCGGTTACAGCACTTGCCTGGCACAGGAGGCCAAGGGTTCAAACCCCAGCACCACGTACACAAGGATGTGTCAGAGCAATGAAAGCCACGTGAAAAACTAAATAAAGTTGATTCTCTATTTAATAAAAAAACAAAGTTAAACGAGGCTGGGGGTGGAGCTCAGTGGTACGGAGTTCAACTGGCACCCACAAGGCCCTGGATTCTACCCCAGCACTCACAAAAGAACTCTAGAAATGAAAATTAAAGAGCTGGTTGTCCCATTACTATACAGAATCATCTTGTTTCTCTTCATCTGCCCGAAGCACCTCTGTTATCCTAAACTAAGTCCCCATGTAGCCCTTAGAATCTGTTTTTGGATTCTTTCCTCGTCTACCTGTTAATTCCTCCACCCGGCAGCACCGACTCACCCCTTAGAGTGCGTGATAACTCTCAGCCATCGTGGTCACAGGCCACTTTGACATTCTTTTTACTCAGCTGCGGCCTTTAGAATTTTCTAGACTGAACTTCTGCAACTGTCACGAGGAGGGAAACTGAAACAGTACTCTCTGGGAGGGCAGATCCAGGGCCAGTAGGCCAAGCCCAAGGGTGAAGTCTGGCCTGTGGCCTGCTTCCCTGAACAACACTCAAGGACAGCGCAGCGACGCCCACTCACGCACCATGTCTGCAGGAGAGGGCGGAGAGGCTTTCCACATCCCCACTGCCCCAGCCAGCCCTTCTGAATGGATGCCTATCCCTACTCTAGGGGGCAGGAGTAAGACCAGTCCTCCTGTCCTGAGGCAGCCATCTCAGTTTCCTTCCCTGACAGTGCCCGAGAAGTCACCCGTCAACCTGTCTGGCCCCCAATTCCTTCCAGCTCTGGATCCTAAGGGCCTCAGGCAACAAAAACCCACATCTCCTGCTCCCGTCTCCTGCTCCCGAGGGCGCGCCTTCCCCTCGTCTCTGGCACTTACCTCTGTGACACTGAACGGGGCTCCCCGCAGCTTCACAGTGTGGGGGGTGGTGGGTTCCCTCTGGTTTGCTGGCTTCTCAGTCTGAGGGATTCAGAGAACAAAGAGAAAGGCCACAGTGGGTGCCCGGTGCAGCTGCAGCAGGGGGCGGACCAGGACACGGGCTCTAGGGAGGCTGCTGGCAGGGGATTCTGGCGAGCGCCTGAGTCTGCTCAGCACGTGCTGGGCACGCTCATAGGACCCCAGCCACACGGAGGGCCAGGAGTCAGGAAGGCGCCCGAGGTGGAGGAGCGTCCACCACTCCCGTCAGCACTTACAGACGCCAGCATCCCGCTGGGCCTGTGATAAGATTTCACAGCGATTCTGGGCTCAGGTTCTTTCCTGTAATTCTAGAATCCAAGTAGATCTGCAAACCTAAGCTGTGGTACCAACACCTGTCCAGGTGGAACCCGTTCCCCAGCAAAGCCTGCCCTGTGCCAATGTGTGCCAGTGACGCCGTCTTCCACCCTACGCAGCACAAGTGGCCCTTTCTGTCCCAGTGTAGAACATCAACATGCTGCTAGGCACCACAACTCACGGGGCCGTCCTGACCGTCCTGACCGTCCTGGTCCCAACGCACAGGGGCTGGGAACTGGCTGGAAGGACCAGTGCTGTGAGGACGCCATCCACAGACGAGGACCAGAGGCCCGTGGGGCTGAAGCACCTCACCTAAGCCCCAGCTCAGCAAGGCTCAGAGCTCCCCTGGCCAGGGCACGGCGCTCAGAAGGGACAATGAATGAAAGGAAGGCAGAGGAGGAGGAAAGAGAGGAGAAAGGAGGCAGCTCCCTTCTTGCTGGAAGCAAGGGAGAATGGGGACCACACAGTGTCCGTGTCCTGTGTCTGGAGCACTGGCTCCCAGCGGGGTTAAGGTGACTGAATCCACCTTTCTAATCCCAGCTCAGAGCCTGGCAAACCGAGTCTGCGTCCTGCCACCATCACTTCAAGCCCCGACCTTGACCTTGGGCCTCCACTTCCCTTCTCTGAGCCTCAGTTTCCTTACCATAAAGTGGAACAAGAATGCCTGCCCTAGACTGTGACGAAACGACGTGGCAGGCATTTCACCTGCACGTCCTAAGTGCTTGATTAATCTCGCCTAATTCTGTCAACGCCACGTCTGTCATTCACATCTGTCCACCTCGTTTACTACACATGAAGTAGGCCACACGGCCACTTCCACCTCCTGTGTGCCCGGGAACTGAAAGGCAGGGCAGGCAGCCCCTCAGGGCATGGCAGGGAGAGCTGGGGCAGGCTGAGTTCTGGGGCAGGCCTGGGCCTGAGCTGTGCCCATGTCACCTCCCTAGCAGTGGGACCACAGGACCATGGCAGACAGTGGCAGACAGTGCAGACCTCCTCCCTCCAACCCTCCTGAGTGCACACACCTGGGCTCTGGCCTCCTGGGGCCGCCTGCTCCCAGGCAGGGTCGCTGGCTCTTGGCAGGCCCCGCTGCCCCCTTGCTCCTGCTGGGGCGGGGCGGGAGAGGGGTCCTCTTCCTCACTCCCCTCGTCACAGTTCACTGCTTCGTCCTCACTCTCCTCTGAGGAGGATGACTCGGCCTCCACCACCTTGGACTTCAGGTACTCCATGTCCGACAGCCCCTTCTGGGCAGCCGCCTTTGGTTCCAGGCCTTGTTCTTCTGAAAAACGAGGGGCGGGAGGTGCAGGGTGGTCAGCAACCCTCAGGAGCAACCAGAGGCTCGGGCAGCACAGGGCAGAAAACCCAGAGGGCAGCCTGAGGGTGCTACGCCCGCCACAACCAGGGCCCTTGTGTCCAGCAGCCCAATAAACCCCCGGAAGGTTGACAGCAGAGCGGTAAAGCCCTGTGGTTTTGTATTAATGTGCCACACGCTGAAGGCTCCATGGTCACTGCCACCAGCCTTGCTCTCCCCGCCCCGCCTCTGCGATTTGAATTCTACTGTGCGTAGGTAAGGTGTATGACGCGTGATCAGATACACAGATTGGGCAAAACGGCCACGACAGTGGAGCGAATTCTTGCTCCCATCATCACACACAGCCTCCCACTGATCCTGGCCGGAGTGGCTACCGTCTACTCAGGTCACAAAATCCCGGACCTCTGCACCAGTACACTAAGATTAGTTACAGCAAGTTATATGTTAACAGGCGGCCTTTGCACGCGCTCATCCTACCACCTGCTACCTTGTACCCTGCGTGCGGGATACGCTGTACAAATGTAGAAAGGACGCTTCCTACCGCGTTTCCCACCGACAAGGGCCGCGGAGTCCCGTGTGCAGGAAAGGGGCAGGAGCACGGAACGCAGGGGAGGGAAGGAAGGAGCCCTCCTGAGGCCTGCACGCGCTCTTGAGTATGTAGGAGTGTACGCTCAGCTTCTCCTGACCCCTGCTCCTACCGGCTGCCTCCCAGCTCCACCTTCCAGCTCTGGCCCCTGTGATGCTGTTCCCTTTCTTGCCTGCGACCCCCTTCTCTGCCCCATTACTATGCCCCACCAAGTCCCACACGTCCTTCAGATCACAGCAGCAGAGAAACTACGCCAGGCCTAAAATTCACGTTATAGCCACATCCTCATCCCTAGACCAACACTGACTCCGACTCCCAACCGTGGCAGCTGCCACTCTGGAATGCCAACTTCCCCATCAGCTGCCCCCCCACCCTGAGCCCGTGAGGACACAGGTGCCCTGCCCTCCCTCAGCAGGCCTTCCCTACAGTTCCCTCCACCTCTCCAGCTTCCCCTCTGTGACAGCTGACACCAGTGTGCTCTGTGGGTGCTGACTGGCTCACCCCTCCTCTCCTCTCCCGAGAAAGACAGCTGACAGCGCCACAGGGTGGGGATCCTTCTCTCCTCTGCTCTGCGATGTTCCCAATGCCTATAGCAGTGCCCGGTATGCAGTGCTTAACTAACACCTGCTGACCGAGTGACTGAGCAAGGACCAGGAGCAGCAGAGCAGCCCTCCTGCAGGGAGCCAACCACCCCACCAAGGCCGGCTCAGGAGCAGGGCCTGTTGGCACACAGCCTCACCTGCTGGCTCCTTGGCGGCTGCCTCCTCCTCACTCTCCTGCCCAGAATCGGAGTCGAAGTTCAGATAGTCGCTGGCCGGCTTGCTCTTCCCTTTCGGGGGCTCAGCATCCAGGGCATCGTTTGCCCAAGTGGCCACCTGTGTCCGCTTCTGGTGAACTGACAGGAACTCCTGGAACTCGGTATCTTCCTTTAGCTGGTGGCACCAGAGCCAGGGGCACAGGGAGAGAGAAAAGGCAGGGAAGGCTCAGGTGTGGCCCAGGCTTTAACTCCTACAGGGCGACAGCATCCTCCCCTGGGCGCTCATGGACCCAGGGTCCCCGGTCAGCTGAGGAAGGCAGACGAGAGGGCCAAGCACCCAGAGACCAGCCTGCCTGTCTCAGGCCCGCTGCCACCTCCCTGTCCATCAACAGGACAGACTCACCTTCTCCAGCGCACTAGGCACCTTTCTCTTCTTCTCACCCTAAAAGCAGAAGGCACAGATGACGAGGGTCACACAGAAGGACAGGGAGGATGGACTGCAGTGCCCAGCAGCCCCACCCTGGCACCATCCAGAGGGATCTCAGCCCCCTCTGCAGCGACCACCCTGCGATGCTGGGCCCTTGGCTGGCACGGCCACCGGCGTACTTTCTTAGCTTTTGCAGGGACGGAGTCTGGCGAAGGCGGCTCGGGCTGCCTGGGCTTCTGGGCATGTTTGCTCCAGGCTCGTGGCTTTGTCGGGTCCCCAAAGGACTTGCAGAACTCCACCTGCAAGAGATATCGGGTGACTTTCGCACTTGCTGTGACAGCTGGCAGTCCTGATGGTGCCGCCCTTCAGCCCTGGGAGGTCGGGCTTCAGATGGGCAGCTGCCACCCACTCGCTGAGCTGAAGCAAATGACTGTTACCCAGGCCTGGTTTTGTCCTCGGGACGTCATCACCATATCTACCTCTTACTGAGGAATTCCATGCGCAAGCGCCCTTAAGTGCTGAGCCTCCCAACGGTGGGCAGGGACAGTACTGTCCCCAGTTCCAGACCAGAAAACTGAAGCTCAGACATGTGAGGCAACTCACCCCAGATGACCCAGGCAGTGAGTGACAGAGACTGAATCTTGGGGTGTCAGGGGCCTCAGGAGCCTGAGTCTGTAACCACCCAAGCCAAACGATGGCCATGAGGCTGGAATGCGATGACAGGCCTCATGCTCATCCAGAGCTAGAGCAGGGGCGCAAGGGCTGTGGCTGGGGACACTCCAGCTGTGCAAGGCCAGCTCCACCTGTCCTGGACAACCAGCTGACCACAGGGGTGCGACAGTGTGCGGGGGGGAGCCCGAGCGAGGAGCCTCTCCTAACACCTCCATCACACCTGGAGGGGACTGTGGAGGGTGCTGGTCCTGCTGGGAGCCAGGGCGAGGACCCCCAGACAGTGCGGCTGCAATGTTCATCAACCACTTCCCGAGGAAAGAGCCTGCGTCTAGTCGCAGCCTGTCTGCGTGGACTTTCACAGCCCTTCTTCCTGAAACCACGACAGGACTGTGGTACGAGATCCAGATGACAGAAAAGCATCCAATGAAAGTGACCTCACTCCAGAGCTCCCCACCCAGAGGAACTGCTCACACTTTGGTACAGGCCCGCCACGCGGCGATCACCCGCATGCAGATGAAGGCCACGCGGCGATCACCCGCACACAGACCAAGGGATGCGGCTGCATTAAATGGGACCTCGGGAACGCTTGTCCATCGCTGGTTTTCTCCCTCTCAACAAAATGCTGGGGATGCTTTGTCACGTCACTGCGTGCACATGAGTGACCTGAGTGGACCTCCTTCTCCAAGAACCTTTCCTGAGTCCTCCCTGGCCTGGATGGCCCCAATGTGTGTCCCTCGCAGCCTGTGCGAGGCAGTAGGCTCATAAGGACAGAGGCCAGGTCATCAGCTTTCTCTAGATTCCCACCAGGGAACGGGAGCTACCAGGCTTGTTGATGGGGCAGTGGATGAACCATGTGCACTCTCAAAGTGTGGTCCCAGCCAGCGGCACAGATGCCACCAGAGGGCTCCCAACCTGCCTGTTCTCGGCCTCCCGTGCTGATTCTGCATACTGAGACTCGACAGGCCCAGCAACAGTCTAACCAGCCCTTGGGAGATTCTCACACACACAGAGGAGCGGGAGCTGGCGAGGCGGGACAGGACTCAGCCTCAAGGAGGACAGCTCTGGGACCTGAGCATTGAGTGAAAGGATCGAGTGTGTGTCACCCAACAGGCAGACAGGGGTGAACCTTCCACCACTCACTGAGATCCGGGACGTGTCAATGAAGCTCTTGTTGAAATGGGTCAGTGCAGCTTGGGCCTCTTCCTCAGACTTGAAGCCGATAAAGCCGAACTTCCGGAACTTGCCGTCTTTGGTGAACTTGAGGCTGCAGTCGGTCAGCGTGCCGAAGGCAGTGAACAGCTGCCTGAATCGTTCCTCCTTCATCTGGAACAGAAAGCAGGGAGCTGGGGAGTCTTCCAGCTAAGAGGCAAATGGCTAGAAACCCAGGGTCCCCGAGATTCTTGAGTGACCAGGGACAAGGAGGAGGCAGTGCGTGCTTTGCTAGTTAGGTCCAGTCCCAGCTCTGACCAACGCTTACTAGTGGTGTGGCTTCACAAGGCGAAGACCAAGTACAAAACTGTCACCATGGCTGCCGCATGGTAGAGGCCTAACGAAAGGCTGTCAGAATAAATGACAGAATGAACTCATAAGCCGCATTTGCCAACCGCGGTAGAGAAGAACGCAGACTCCCAATGGATATCCACAGCCTGATCCCTGGAACATGCAGTCACACAGCACAAGGGCACTCGCAGATGTGATCAGATCAGGGATCTTGAGATGGGGTCGGCCTGATGTAATCAAATTGTCCCGACATGAGGGTGACAGGAGGGCCAGAGTCAAGAAGGAGATGTGATGATGGAAACGGGAACTGCTAGATGTTATACTACCCGGACTGAAGGCAAGGGGTGTGGCCATGAGCCCAGGGGGGGCAGGCGGCCTCTGGAAGCCAAACCAGAGAAGGAACAGATTCTCCCCTACAGCCTCCAGAAGGAAGGCAGACCCCTGACACCCAGATTCACAATTTCCGACCTCCAAAACTGTAGGAAAAATACGCATCGTCTAACCTCTAAGTGTGTGGTAATCTGTTATGGTGGCCGTGGAAATGTGGCTGACGTCACTATGATCTGATCCAGCAGCCCCCGTTCTATAAGGAACTGGCTCCTGGCTTCCCACCGTCCTTGTGCCCGCCGGACCACCCGCACAAGGGTCATCTGCAGAGAGGGGGAGATTTGTGTGGGTGGTAGTGGGGCCAAGGGGAGAGGGGCTTGGAGAGCCACAACCCACCAAAACAAGCTTGAAAATTCAAGACCCACGAGCTTTGGCTGCCTAGCAGGAAGAAATCTGCAGAAGCAGCTTCATAAAAACTTTGACCTCATCCAAATCTCACATGCACCGAGTTAGAAGCTTTTATGCACATTTTAGAGAGGAGGAAATGGAATACTCAAGAGGATAAATGACCTGCCCAAGGCCTACAGAATCAAGGGCTGCATCCGCTCAGATGTAGACTGAGTGCCCCCACCACAGGGGGTAACCTCACTGCAGGATGGCCCCTCAGTCCTCGGCCAACACTCTCCGACTCTTGTTCCCACAAGAAGCCTTTCCAAAATCCTACACATGGGTCAGGGAACCAAAACTCTCTGTTCCCACAGCACCCAGCTCACGCTTCATTCCCTGCGTTTTGATCTGGTGTCTATTCCTCTGCTACCCTGAAAACTTCCTAAAAGCAGGGACAGAGCCTTGTCCACTTCCGTCTACGTTGTCAGCAACACCAGAAGTATTCATTACTAAAAGCTGACCTGTTGGAAAATAACTAAGACAAGTGCATGCCATTATGCCGAGACCACCGCAGGTGTGGGGGTCACAACTGCAAACTCTACAACCAGACCCCTCGATTCAATCCAAGTTGTGTGAGTTATCACCTGTGTGCCTTCAGGCAAATAACCTGACCTTGCTGTGCCTCGGTTTCTTCACTTTGAAAATGGGTATGAGTGGAACCTGACTTGCACGGGCACATGAGGATTAAATTACCTTCAGCATCTGTAGTAATGCCTAGCACGTAGTAAACTCTCCAAGGGCTACTTATTAGTTAATGCTTTTATTATTAATTCTTTTATTCATCAGATGAGATAAAAGGAAAGAAGAAGTCACGGTGATAGGCATGACGACACTTGGAGGGGAAAGAAAGGGAGCCATGCTGAAATTCTCATCCAAGTATGCAAAACATCGGGCAACACTGTAAAGCCGATGGATGGATGGGTCGACAACAAATATTTTTATTTAGTATTATTTTTATTATTTATAATATTTTTATTTTTAGTTAAGAAAAATAAAGGGATAGTTAAAAACAATAATACTGTAGAAGCTAAAGGGGGTTAATAGATTACCTAAGGTCCTCATCTTTCATAGTAGGGGAGTCAGCAGAAGTCCCTGTGATAAACTAGAGGGATGAGCAAACTACCTGGGCATACAGAGAAGCCTACACGGAATCCTTTTAAAAACAAACCACTTGAAGATGGTTACTCCCAGAGAGAGATGGGAGAACAGGATGGAGCAAAAGGCATTGCTTCTCAGTTTATATAGGACTGCCCTGTCCCTCCCACCTGACAAAAAAAAAAAAAAAAAAAGAAAGAAAGAAAGAAACTAAAACACACAATAAAGTGAAATGTCTCTTTGCATTCTTTTTCCACGGAAAAAGACACTCCAGGGATAGTGGCCACAGTTCAGAAGACATTCTCAAATCATTCAAATGGCTCACTTTGTATTCGGGCGTGAATTTACTGGCCACACCAGGGGTGTGGGAAGCTCTCTATCCACGAAAAACTAGTGAAATAGGAAGGATGGGAACTGGAGGGGCAGCTGACCGGTTGGCGAGTTTGCCTGGCATGCGCAAGGACCTGGATTCGAACCCCAGCACCACGTACAAAACTAAGTGTCAGAGAAAGGCCAGATGGAAAAATAAATAACATTGATTCTCTCATTTTCTCCCTCTCAAAAAAAAAAAAAAGAGAAACAGAAAGGATGGCTCACTTTAGTATACCGCAGCCAGAAATTCATCCCCAAGGCTCTGCGCTCATGGGAGCGCTGCGGTGCGCCAGGCTCCGCGCCGGGACACCGGGTTCAAAGCCCTCCACATCCACCCAGGGCTCCTACCTGTCCTCAAGGAGACGGGAGCGGGGACGAGAACACGGGTCCTCAGAGCCTCCCAACAGACTCCCGAGTGGGAGAGCGAAGCAAGGACTTCGAGGACCCACGCAGCGGACAAAACCACGAAACGTGACGGGAGACTGGGAGCCGGGCCCAGGCAGAGGCTGGCACCTCCCTAGGGAAGGCGCTGCCCGGTTTGGAGTCAGGAACCCTCTGTCGGGCCGGGAAGCCTTGAGCAGCCACTGTTTCTCTCTCCCAGCGCTCAAATGGGAACGAGCCCCGATTCTTTCCCACTTTGGGTTCCGAATCCGCCCAGAGCCCTACCCGAGAGCGAGAATCCCTCAGCTTTCTTCAGCCCCCGTTTTCAGATTCCCCAAACCCGGCCCTTTACTGACCCCGTTCGGGAGGTTCTTCACGATCAGCCGCGACATGGCGCACGGGCCCACTGTTCTGATTCCCGCACTGCCGGACAGCGTCTTCCCACGACAACTTTCACGCTGCCGCCCTGGGCGCCGCCATCTTCCTCAAAGTGAAACAAAGTCACGTGGCCCGACCATCGACCCGCCCACCCGGAAGTAGGTATGGCCCAAAGCCGGAACTGCCAGGGGAAGTCCCACCCCTGAGGCGGGCTTGAGCGCTTGCGTTCTGCGCAGGCGCAACTTTGGGAGCGGCTCGTGGAGCTAGCAATGCCACAGAATGGTCGGCAGGGGGCGCCGGTTCCCCACATCCGCGGGGGGATCGCTCGGGATCCGCTCAAGGTGGAGCGCAGAGCCCAGGGAAGGAGTTTTGCGTCCATTCCTTATCTTGTTTTCCTGTTGAATCCTAGGATAGCCCCGAAGATGGGGGCTAGATTAGGGATCCTCGCCACCCTTTTAAATATGGAGGAAAAGGCTAAGCACTGCAGGGTCAATAGTAGAATGTGCATTTAGGAAATAAACAGCCCATTTTGCTGGCGGTGAAGTGGGGACCCAAGGAGTCCTGTAGCCAGCTATTAAGTAGAAAATCTGAGATCGCAGGCAGGGGCTACCCAGGCCCCCGCAGGGAGTACCTGTACCTTCAGCACCAGCTGTGTATGCGTGATGCCAATTCTGCCCGGGTTTTGTGTTTGTTTTTTAAGAGAGGGACAGAGAGAGGGAGAGAGGGCGAATCAATTTTATTTAATTTTTCATATGGCTTTTGTTGCTCTGACACTTTGCTGTGTATGTGGTGCTGGGGTTCGAACCCACGTCCTTGCACATGCCAAGCAAGCACCTTAACTGCTAAGCCACCGCTCCGGCCCCTCTGGCTAGAGCTTTGAACCCCAAGCTGCCAACCTTCTAGCTAGAGGTTCTTGGCCAAACCGAGTTCCTGGAGCCTTTGTGCCTACTTGTGTAAACTGAGATAGTTCTGCGTTGCCCTAGGGTTCAAGAGGTAAGAAGGGGAAATGCACTGGATGTTGGTCCACTGCCTCTCTGCGCCTTCCCTATACCCGCTGGTGGAGGGAGGCGGTGTCATAGGAAAGACCTCCATCTCCTCTTCCGCTTCCACAAACCCTCCGAGGCACTGGCCTGGTTTTCCTGCTTTAGCAATTTCCCTGACTTGAAAGACACCCCATCCCACCCAACCCCATCTTTTGGTTGGGATAATTAACAGCTTTACTGAGATATAATCCACATACCACATAATTCACCCAGCGCATACGAGTCAGCGGTCTTTAGAATATTTACCAGGTTCAGTATCACAATCAATATCAGAACATTTTTATCATCCCCAAAAGAAACCCTGCACTCTTTAGCTGTCACCGGTCACTTCCTCCTCCCTCCAGGCCCTGGCAACCACAAATCGGCTTTTTGTCTCCGTGGATTTTCCTACTGTTTGTGTGAATGGACTCATACAGTTCATGGCTTTGGGTGAACGGCTCCTTTCATTTAGCTTCAGGTTTTCGAGGTTCTCCCATATCACAGCAAGTGCGGGTGCTCCCTCCTGTTGCTGCATAATAGCACACGTGTGGGTTAGAGCGATTCACTACCGTTCATCCACAGATGGAAATTCGGGCTGTCGCCACCTTGTGGTGTTAGGAGTGGTGCTGCTATGAGCACGGGCACAGGAGTTCTTGGGTGGAAGTGGTTTCTTTTGAGGGAGTGTTCCCAGCAGAGGGCCTGCGGAACCTTGGTGCTGACCTTTCCAGGAACTGCCAAGCAAGCTCTTTTGCAAAGTGCCTGCACCGTTTTGCGCTCCTACCAGTAGAATACGGAGCTTCTCATTTCTCCACATCTCTTCTAACATTTGTCATTAGGAGTTCTTAAATTCTAGCCCTCCTACAGTGGGGATAAAGTGGCATCTCACTGTGGCTTTGATCCACATTTCCTGGTTGGCTCATGTTGTTGAGAATCTGTTCCTAAGCTTTTGGCCATCTATCTTTCCAGAGTCATCCCAGTCCCCATTCTCTAAGACCAGCTCAAACCCAGTGTCCTTGAACCCATCTTTTCCTGAGTGCCAGATGCATGGAGCTCATGCCATGCAGAAATTCACAGGCTGGTTCAAGGGTATGGACGGGGCCACTTTGCTCTCTCCGTAGAGATGCAGGGAGACTGGCCACAACCAGCGCCCAACACAACCTCCCTGTGAAGGACTACAGGCCTGCAAGGTGCGCGGTCACGCGGGCAGGAAGGCGGCACGGGCGCGCAGTCCTCCGTCCTTGTTTGCACTTAGGAACAGTTCCAGAGGCTGGGAGGCCAAGGTTGGGAGGTTGGTTCTTGGGGTGAACCCTGAATCTGTCCCTCCTGAACGCTGGCTTGGGGTGCTGTTTGGGTTGTAGACGCATGGCCCCATCTCTGCCTCCACCCACGTGGTCACAGAGCTGCATCAGGATAGCAGTGGTGTTGGGCTAAATGACCAACACCTGACCTCCCTGTCTCCAAATCAAGTCACTACGAGGGGCACTAGAAGTTAGGACTCTGTCACATAAACTTGAGAGGCACCCATAGTAGTTTGATAAGCAAAAATGACCTGGAAGACCCCCAGGAAAGTGTTTATGGCTGGGGAGGGGACCAAGGAAGTAGGTGTCCAGGTGGGGGGAGACACCTTTATCATGAGTTACCTTTTGTAATTTTTATTTTTCACCAAATCATCCAGAGGCAGCATGCAGGGCTCTGCGGAAGCCGTGCCGTAGCTATAGCTCCAAGCGAAAGGACTGTGGGGTGTATTGGTTTCCTAGAGCTGCTGTAACAAATTACCAGAAACCGTGTGGCTTAAAATAGCAGAAATTCATTCTCTGACAGTTCTGGAAGCCAGGAATCCAAAAATCAAGGTGGGGGCAGGGCTGTGCCCTCTCTGAAGGCTTTAGGGGTGGGGTGGGGTGGGGTGGGCGGGCCCTCCCTCCCCTTCCCTGCCTCTTCCAGTTTTGGGGGCTGCACTGCTCCCAGGCTTGTGGCTGGATTGCTCCAGCCTCCTGGGATCCTCCTTCTGTCTGGTATGGAGTCCACACTAAGTCCCTCTCCTCCTTACGGACACCTCCCGCTGGGTTTAGGGTACTCTAAACCCAGGATCTCAAGATCCTCAATGACATCTGCAGAACCTTTGTTCCAAACAAGGTGGCATTCTTCGTCAGGGATTAGGGTGCTGGCGTATTTTCAGGGGGACACTCTTCAGCCTATGACTCTGTAGCAGGTTGCCCTGAAGTCCTAACCTCACCCTGTCTCTTAGGTAGACCTCTGTTCATTTAAAACACAAGCACACTTAAAAGTGCTCGCTCAGCGACCAGGGTTGGCAGCAGTCGTGTATTTCAAGATAGCTACGAGAGGATTTCCACCGTCCCCAACACAGATGATAAACATCTGAGGTGGTAGATCACCCAAACGCCCTGCCCTGATCATGACGCGCGGTATCCCACCAGGAAGTGCAATTATATGGGTCAATTACAAATTTTTAAAGATTTAAAAATGTACCTTCAGCCTTGGAAATGGATAGGGGAAATCATTTCAAAATCGTCCATTTATTCAACAGCTCATTTATTGATAGGACCCGTGGGGGTTTGTTTCTGTACCCTGGAGCCTGTTAGGGGGCCTTCAGGCGACTGCTCAGAGGCATTGGCCTGGGATCAGAGGGCAAGTGGGGGGTTACTCCGCCAGCCCTGGCTTCATAAGCTCGTCTTTAATGATTTTCACGAACTGCCTTTATTAAAACATACAACTAAATATAGCCTTCCCTGAAGACACGCGGGAATCAGAAGGTGTTTTAAAGGTATTAAAAGAGAATGGAACGCGCTTTACGAATCTCCACATCCCAAGGCTGGCCCAAGAAATATGGTCGCCACATGTGGGGAGGAGAAGGGCCCTTCGCGGGCTGCGTGTTCCTGTGCGTTTAATAAGCACGCATGCTGTATAACACGGTTATTAGCTCTCCTGCTCGCCGCCTTCTCTCTCAGCAAATGCGATCCGGGGCCCCTGGACCCCACCAGGTCAGCCAGGGCTGTGTCTGGGGATTAAAGCAACCAGGGAGGTCTGGAAAGTTAAAGCCCCTGAGGGAACTAACTTTCCATCCAGGGGTGGGCCAGTGGTGGGGAGAGATTCCCCGGGGATCTGGAGGAAGGTGGAGAATGAAATCCCGCAGGAATTCCTCTGCAGGTCAGTGGCTTTCCATCCAAATGAGTGGGACCAATGTCCCCAGAAACCTGGCTGCTGTCCCGACCCCTCCTTACCCATCAGCCTAGGTGTAGCCCACCAGCCAGTTCTGCCATCCCCCTGCCACTTAAAGATCTGCACAAACGCCCTCTTCCCAGTCTCCACCATCGTCCATCTCATCCCAGAGCCCATCGTGAGACTCCTGCTGCTGCTGGAACAAACGGCCACAGATGCAGTGACCCAGTGCACACACACTCAGCATCTTCAGCTCTGGAGGGCAAGGGGTTGGCAGGCTGCTTCCCTCTGGGGGCTCCAGGGACGGAGTTGGTCCCTGTTTCTCAGCCGCTGAGGGCTGCTGACCTGCCCAGCTCCTGCACCAACTTCACCCCGCAAACCCAATTCGTCTCGCATCTTCAGAGCTGGGCACCTTGACCCTCTGCTCCTGTCATCTTGGCCTCTGCTTCCCCCGGAGGCTCTGGCAAGCACCCTTGTGACTGCACTGGGGTTAGGAGGTCGAGGTCTTTGCCGCCGACCCACGTCATCCCTTAGCTTCCACCTTGGTCTCCCTCCCTGCTTCTCCGCCTCTTCCAGTCCTGTTAAAACTAGAGCCGGACCTGAGGCTTCTCTGCCCCAAACTTCCCATGTATCCTGTGTCTGACCCAAAACAGATCTCACTTAATCTGCCACTGCGTTTCACCATTTCTGCCTCCCGGTTGGTCCTCAATGCCACCAAGCAGGCTCCTGCCCCAGGGCCTTTGAACTTGCTGTTCCCGCTGCCTGCACTGTCCTTCCCTGCACGGCTCCTCCTCCATCGCCTCAGCTCTATGCTCCAAGTTCTGCTTACCAGAAAGGCCCCTGCTTCCGCCGTCCTGGCTGTCCTAGCTGAACTGGCACCCCCACCCCATCCTGCCCCGCCCCTACTGACCACGCCCATCCCGCCACGCCCAGCCGACCACGCCCACCTCGCCCCACCCACACACGCCCAGCCGACCACGCCCACCTCGCCCCACCCACGCAGGC
>PVKS010002724.1:74095-113997 GCA_004027875.1 Aplodontia rufa | reverse complement strand
CAAAGAGCTAAATAGAAACTTCTCAACAGAGGACATTGATCAAGCCAATGAATACATGAGAAAGTGCTCTAAATCACTAGTAATCAGAGAAATGAAAATGAAAACTACATTAAGATATCACCTTATGCCAGTCAGAATGGCAAAGATGAAGAAAATAAACAATAATAGATGCTGGAGGGGCTGTGGAGAGACAGGCAACTAACACACTGTTGGTGGAGCTGTAGACTGATACAGCCCCTCTGGGAAGCAGAGTGGAGAATCCTCAAAAAATTAGGGATGAGAGCACCATATGATCCTGCTATTCCTCTCCTGGGTATTTTTCCAGGGGATTTAGAGTCAGCACATTATAGTGACGTGGCAATATCTATGTTCATAGCAGCTCAATTACAATAGCTAAATCATGGAAACAACCCAAATGTCCCTCACTGGATGAATGGATCCAAAAGCTGTGGTACATATATACCATGGAATTTTACACAGCAATTAGAAGCAATGATATTGCAGCCTTTGAAGGTAAATGGATGGCTATGGAAGAAATTATGCTGAGTGAAGAGATCCAAGGATCAAATGTCTTCACTCATCTGTGGAGGCTGGAACTAGATAGACTCTGGTCATTGGGAAAGGTGGTCTATTATCATGTGTTAAAACCAGATAACGTGTAATATTACACAACCTAATACTTTTTTAGAGATGTTATGGGAAGGGGAAGGGAGGGATAAAGGTGGGTAACTGGGGGGGGCACTCTTGGGGATAAATCTAATCTTCAGAATCTATATACATTATATATTAGTTTGTTAAAAATCTGTATGACTGTTCAACAAATAAATTTCTCAATAATAAAAAAAAAAGTTTATGTCTTGCAACCAATCTCCGGAACCTTGACAGGTTCACTGTATGTGGCTTGCCCCTCGTACACAGTGGCATACCCATGAGAAATGCACACATCTGCTTTCACAATTAACCTCTGGGTGGCTGGAGAGACAGGTAGTGACAGGTGTCGCTGTCAGGGCACACTTAGTCCAGTGAAAGTTTCCTAAACATGCAGAGGGTGTCAGTTCAGGCTCAAGTGTGGTCTCCCACAGCTGACCCCACCTGGGAGTGACCTGTGTGTGCAGCTGGCCTCCTGCTCCCCTGCTGGAGAAGAGGCCAGCCTCCTGACCTGCTGTTTGTTGTGTCTCTAAACAAAGCATTCATGTCCTACTTCCTGCTCCATGAATCTGCTGCCACCCCTCTCTGCAGCATGACTTGGGACAAGAGGTTGGTTGTTTCTTTCTTCTCTGTTTCTTAATTATTCAATCATAATCATTACAACTTTGTGATAAAAGAAGGGTAAGTAGAATATTTTCCTAATGTCCTAATAAAACAACTTGTTTTGTGTGTTGGCACATCACCTGCCACCTGAAAGCATCACTTTACATGTTTATGATCCTGGTACGCCACAGCCCACAAGGACAGGGAGTGTCTCAATTTTGGTGCCTTTTAATTACTCCATGCTTGGTACAGCATCCAATAGGTAGCATGCAGTTAGTAAATGATTACTAAGGGAATATAATTTCATAACATACTATCTTCATTTAGAGTATTAGCATTTCTTTATATTTTGTGATATAAAAAATTATATTTTTGTGGGCTGGAGCAGTGGCTCAGCAGTTACAGCACTTGCCTTGCATGTGCAGGGACATGAGTTCAAATCCTAGCACCACGTACTCAACAAAGTGTTGGAGCAACAGAAGTCACATGAAAAACTAAGTAAAATTGATTCTCTCTTTCTCTCTCTCTCACTGCCCTCTGTCTTTAAAATTGTATTTTTCCTTTATTTTGTTATTATGGATAATATACAATTTTCATGCATATTTTAGTTAGCTCCTTCAGATTCAGTCTTGTAGGATAAATTCCCAAGAATGGAAGTCCTATGGTAAGGAGGTACGGACAACTTCAGGGTTCAATGTGCATTTCCTAAGGAACCAACACTCCTCTCGTGTGCCTTCTCAAAGGATGCCACTCATGCATCTGTCTCTGGAGTTTGTTCAGGTTCACCATGAGGGACCCAGAGGTCACCTCCAAATACCTCTCACCCAGAACTCTTTGAAGAGCCTGAAGACATTCACTGGAGTCTAGGAGGCTAGTGACCAAGCCCAGTAGGTGGAACTGAGTAGGTGTCTAAGTAGCAAAATTGTTACTAATGGAAACGGTGCCTCTTCTTCCAACTCCTGGAAGAAAATCCCAGGACATGGCTTTCATCAGAATGCAAACTCCAAGTGGTTCTTAAATGTGGAATGGTGCCTTGTGATCTCTAAGCCTAGGGAAGACATCACTAGGCTTATTATCAGTCTTTATTGCTTCTCTAGCAAACCAGCACAAACTTTATGGCTTCGTACAATGCAAGTTTATTCCCTTCCAGTTCTGAGGATCTGGGTTGACAAGTCTCAGCCATAGGACTGCTTTATTTTCTGGGGGCTCCAGGGGGAATTAGCTTCCATTTCCAGCTTCCAGAAGCCATCCAAATTTCTTGGTTTGTGCATAGCCCCCTTCCTGTATCTTCAAAGCCAACTGTATCAAATCCCTCTCTGGTCAAAGCCTGGAAAGATTCCCTGGAGGATTAATGTGATTACCTGGGCCTCCCGTATATAATCTCAGATAATCTCCCCATCACAAAGTCTTTAACCTTAATCACATCTGCAATCTCTCTTTCCCTAGGTAAGATAACAGGTGGGGAGAATAATTACTCTCCCTATCACACTAAAATGGAAATGTGGTTTTTTCAATTAAAAAATATAAACCCATAACATTATTAGCTTATATAACGAGTGACTAAGTTAGGTGAGTCATGTACAAAAATAAGTCCAGAATTTCCCCCATTAGCTGAGATTTTCCTTTTGTGGTCAACTGCCATCTGAAAATACTAAGTGGAAAGATAAGTTTTAAGCTGAACACCACTCGAGAAGCGTGATGAAATCTTACAACATCCTTCTCTGTCTCACCCTGTATGTGAATTGTTCTGTTGTCCAGAGTATCCGTTCTGTATATGCTACTCACCTGTGCATCATTTAGAAGCTCACTTGGTTATTAGATTGTTGTAGTATTCCAGTATTTGTGTTCAAATAACCCTTATTTTACTCAATAATGATGCCAAATGCAACAGTATTGATGCTGGCAATTTTATTACAGTATATTCTTATACCCGTTCTATTATATTATGGTGTCTAATTTTTAAATTAAACTTTATCATAGGTATGTTTGATTAGGAAAAACCATTGAACATAGGGTTTGGTCCTATCTGTGGTTTCAGGTATCCCTTGGGGCTTCTTGAAATTCATCTTCTGGGGATGGGGCATGACTGCATATACTCAGAGAACTCCTTATCACACAGTCATGTTCACAGACGTTCTCCGGAATGCCACTTAGACTCTCTGACACCTGGCAGTTCTTAAACGTGGAATGGCGCCTTGTGATCTCTAAGCCTAGGGGAGACATATCGTTAAGCCTATTATCAGCCTTTATTGCTTCTCTAGCAAACCACCACTGCACCTGTGGACCATCGGCAATGCCTATTTCCCTTCTTGTTCGGGTTCAAGCTCTGCACAGCTGCCTGCCGCTGCTGGAAGGTAGGACCAGGACAGAGGTGTGCATGCTGTAACACCAGCCAAATAGAGGAAAGGAGAGCTGGAGGGAAGCCCTCAAGGTGGCCTCAGTCCTCAACAAGGTTGCTGAGGATGCCCATGCTTCCTAGGCCACATTTTCGGGGCCTGTTTTGCAAGGACAACATTTTCTACCCTGGTGTTCCTGCCTCACGTGCCTCCCAGGCTCATGGATTTGCCTGTCTTTATCTTATATTTAGGGGCAGTCCCCCTGTAGAAGTGGTCATCCAGCACAGCAAGGTGTCCTTTAATCCTGAAAGGGGACACCATCATATGAAGAAGAAAGGGAGACATAATCTGGGGGAATTAAAGGTGTGGGGGAAGCCAGAGGGCACTCTGTTGCACAGGACAGAGGACCTGAGCTTGAGACACAGGCTTTTTATTCACAAGAGAAAGCAGCGGGTGATTTACAATCAACAGGAGGTAGCTGGAACCATGTTGAGTCATTAAGCCAATATCCCTTTATTCTCTGCATCTGGGTGAGGGTCATTGTTTTCCTAGGTAAGCTGCCACACATCACGAGGTGACCCTTGTTACTGAGTTCCCTGGCCTCCTGCCCTTGTGTAGAGACCAGGTGTGTTTCAGCTCTACCCCAAAGAACAGCAATGGTTCCCAACAGAGAGGCCCTAGGATGATGACCATGGCAACAGATAGAGCAGTGGGAGTTCGGAGTTGCAAGACTCAAATAACTAAGGTTTAAATTTTTTTCCCCACCTTTCATTTGTGACTCGCAGGAATGGAACCACAAAGGAGAGTTAGGAAAGCCATTCAGATTTCTCTCCCAAAGCCTGGAAGGTGAGGGCGTTGGCTGAAAGAGGCCTCTGAGCTTTGAGGTACAGATCTGATGATTAAACTGGCAGGAGGCAAATTTCTCTTGGGGTACTATGATGGCTTCTGGGACTGAGATTTAGGATCCACTGCAGGTGGACTCCAGCTCCTTTCCAGCCCTCCAATGAGGTATCAGAAGCACCACTAGAGGGCACCCGAGCTCACGGCTCTCACTGTGCCCGGAGGGAGGCCAGCCTCACCCAGGGCAGCCCCAGCCAGGTGGGTCCTATCTTCTATCTGGTAAGACACAGCCACTCATGCCCCTGGGATGGCTTTATTTCCATCGGCACTAAACTAGGAAGTTTTTTTTTTTTTTTTGCTGTGTTCTCTGAATTCAATTATAGGGAATATAGAGTTATTTTTGCTCCAAAAGAGAATTATAAACTCTCCAAAGAAAACCAATGTATTCTGTGATTGTATTTACAGGCAAAAGGGAGGCAGGCTAATTTGGGTTTGAGTTTTGGCTTAGGGTAAAATTTTGTCATGATGCAACGTATAGCACAGTTTCTGGCACTTAGTAGGTACCTCCCAACTCACTTCTACTCTAAAGGGATCAGGACTCTGTCTCTGTACCCTTCTAGCTATCACAGTGCCTGGCACAACCATCCTCCTTTATGTTTTGAAAAAATAAACTAGCTCTTGCATGGAGGTGGTGGACTTCCATTTTAACCAGCTATTCTCTTATTACTGAAATACTAAGGTTTGTTGAAGATTCAGAAAATTATTTTACAAAACAAACTGCCTGTGGGTTCTAACAATCTGGAGGTGACCAGATTAATTAAAACCCAGTTAAGAGTGAACACAGAGCTAGTGCAAATAAAGCCCTAAGGGTGTATGATACAGACTGTTTATATTCAAAGAGGGCTCCACCTTCAGGGTGTGAGCTTACATCCGGGTTGTTGTGGACACTGGGGATAAGGGAAGAAGAGAGCCAACTGTGTGGCAGAGACACTGGGCTGGAAGGCAGCCCTGGGGGTCTAGTGGGTGTCAGAACACCAGGCTCCCAGGATGGGGAGGAGGAAGAGGGAGTCGGAAAAGAGAAACCGAGGGCACTGAAGACATTGTTTAGCTACTGCACCTTTTGGCTGATGATTTCTTTCTTCTTTGGGGCACAATAAAAGCATAGAATTCAAATTTAGAAGCTAAAATTGTTTTGGTTAGATCCCCTGCCCAACATATAACATCATCCTAGAGACATTCAAATCACTCCCCAACACTTCTAGGGACAGGGAACTCACTATGTAGGAAGAAGACCCCCTTCTTCATAGAGGGTCCTAAAAGTGTATTTATCAACCCGCAGTTGACTCTAGTTTCAGCCCATGGGAGCCTGTTCTTACGTGGAGTCGCACAGACTCATCCCGCTTCCAGGCCTCACATCTTCAAACCACCAACACCTGCTCTCACTTCTTAATTCTTAATTCTTTTTTTTCTTCACCAAACTTCCCTCCTACCTTCAAACCTATGTCAGATGACTCCTTTCCTCTTTTTTGTAATTTATTTTTTATTAAGAAATTGAGTTATTGCACAATCATAAATGCATATAAAGTAACAATATAATATGCATATATTCTTTTTTAATGAAAAAATATAATATATATATAGATTCTGAAAATTAGATTTACTCCCCAAGAGCCCCCCAATTACCCACCCTTATCCCTCGCCTCCCCTTCCCAAAACATCTCTAAAAATGTATTAGGTTGTATGACATTACACCTTATCCGGATTTAAAACATGATAATAGACCTCTTTCTCAATGGCCAGGGTCTAGCTCCAGCCTTCACAGATAAGTGAAGACATTCGACCCTTGGTTCTCTAGGTTATGCTGATTTCACTCAGCATAATTTCTTCCATAGCCATCCATTTATCTTCAAAAGCTGCAATATAATTGTTTCTAATTGCTGTGTAAAATTCCATGGTATATATGTACCACAGCTTTTGGATCCATTCATCCAGTGAGGGACATCTGGGTTGTTTCCATGCTTTAGCTATTATAAATTGAGCCGCTATGAACATAGATTTTGCAGTGTCACTATAATATGCTGATTCTAAATCCCCTGGAAAAATACCCAGGAGAGGAATAGCAGGATCATATGCTGGACTCATCCCTAGTTTTCTTAGGATTCTCCACACTGCTTTCCAGAGGGGCTGTACCAGTCTGCAGCTCCACCAACAGTGTGCTAGTGTGCCTATCTCTCCACAGCCCCTGCAGCATCTATTATTATTTATTTTCTTCATTTTTGACAATCTGACTGGTGTGAGGTGAAATCTTAATGTAGTTTTCATTTGCATTTCTCTGATTACTAGTGATTTACCACTGATGATGGTTCTGGCACCAAAGAGTCCATCATTGGGAGGCAGCTTGCCCCCAGGTTCCCTGCTACACCATGGCACAGTGCTAGATGGCGCTATGGCCAAGGCCCCACGTGGTGCTCCTGGGAGTAAATCACCTGTTTCCCCCAAGAAGCTGTCAGTGCCAGGCATCATCAAGCCTCATAGCCCTGTTTACCTCAGTGGCCACCATGAGTATAAATCCAGCCTCTGGGGTGATTCAACATCACCTTGTCCCTCATTCTATCCTGCTCTATGTACCTGATGAGCACATCTGGTGTTCTGCCTGTCCTGTGCCCTCCTCCTGATGACATCAAAGTAGCTTTCCTTTGAAGGACCTCTTCCCTCCCTCCTTGCTCACTGGTGGTTCATGTGGGTTCTGTGACCACTTAGAGACATTCACACTGACCACAGTTCAGGCTGGAATGTCACTTATGTGACAAGGGGCAGACACTGAGGATCGCATCCTCTTGGAGCTGCTGGGCGGCTGCCTGAGCACATAGCTGGAACAGAGGCTGGCAGAGCAGAGACCAAGGTAAGCTCTTGGGAACCATGATTTGGCTCCTACCTCACCAGGACTGGAGCCAGCAGCACCGCTGGACGTCTGGTTATGTGAGCAAGCAAATTTTTTCTTTTGCTTGGTCTAGTTTGAGATGGATTTCTGACAGCCCTGAGAAGTCCTAGAGTAACCCCTTAGTTGACTTGTCCTCCCATCCCTCCTCTGGTTGGGGGGACATTTATTTGTGCCCTCTTGGGGCACTTAATGATTGGTGCACTTTTTTGTATTCTTGTGCTCTTTGCCTGAGTATCTGGTCCACTTCCTTTCACTGGGTGAAATCTAACTCTCCCTTCTAGACACTGGCTCTCACATAGCCTTCTCAGAAACTGCCTTGTGATTCTGTGGCTAAGTTGGGTCCTTGGGATGAATACTGGGGCTTCTTTAGTGTCATGTATAATAGTGCGAAACTGGGGCAGAAATTCTAATAACCAATAAGAGAGACATCATAATCTACACATTGTGGAGCATTCTGTGGTAATTACAAATTGTACTTTAGAAGCATTCTTAATGATGTGGAGAAATAAGTTAAAATAAGCAAGAAATACAAATTTTATATACTGAACCACATATGCATAGTATATTTATTATACAAATGCTGTCAGCCCTTGGCATATGCAAGTTTTATGTCTGTAGATTCAAACAAACCTTGGATGGAAAATATTTAGGGGCAAAATTGCATCTATAATAAACATGTAGACTTTTTGTCCTTATCATTATTCCTTAAATAATACAATCGAACAACTATTTACATAGATTTACCTTGTATTAGGTATTATAAGAAGAATTGTTTTTATGATTTCAAGTACGCAGGAGGGTGTGTATAGGTTATATTTTATAGAAGGGCTTTGAACATCTGCAGATTTGAGGATCTGCTGGGAAGGAAGAATGTCCTGGAGCCAAATTCCCTGTGGAAACCGAGGGACAACTATATAGGAAAGGGTCAAAATGGTTATTTGAGGGTGGTAGGATTATTAATCATTTTTTCCTATTCTTCATATTGTCTCTTTTAACTTTTTTTTAAAGAGAGAGGGAGAATGAGAGAGAGAAAGAGAGAATCAATTTTTATTTAGTTTTTCATGTGCCTTTCATTGCTCCGACACTTAGTTGTGTACATGGTACTGGGGTTTGGACCCACATACTCGCGCGTGCTGGGCAAGTGCTGTAACCGCTGAGCCACTGCTCCAGCCCCTGTTTTAACATTTTTAACAACGAGAGTGAATTACACATTCTGGGGAAGGAAACTGGAAAACATTTTGAGATGTCTGATACGGTACTAACACTGAGATGCCTTATAAATGTTTATACCCTTTAACTATAGGAATTCTATCCTGGGGATTGACTCTAAGGAAAAGTCACAGAACGCTGTTATACAGAAATGTTAATGTGATGTCATTTATAATAGTATAAAGTTGGAAACACTCTTAAAATACAGGACTGACTAAAGAACACATCACCTGGTTAAAATCAAAGGGAGACTTTTAAAATTGAGTGTATAAAGTCTGTTGCAACAAAGAAAGCTTATGAAGCATGGTTAAGGGAGAATAAAACTACGTTCTGACTGCAACCATGTTATTTTAAACATATAAAAATAATACATGAAGAATCTGGAAAACAGAAGGGTGATTGTTTTGAGTGGCGAGACAGGGTAATTATAATTTTTTTTTGCTTTCTATACTTTCAAATATATCATTTATTATATAAATAGGAAAATGTACAATTAATTGAAATACAAAGCACTTGCTCTCTTGGTCTCGTCTCTGGGAGGGAGATGATGGGTTGAGCTTATCTCTTTCTGGAGAGCCCCCTGGGGTTGGGTGGAGACTGATAAGCTGCTGTTTTTATTCCAGGCCCCATGGCTCCACCCCACATGCAGGGGCTCCTCAAGTCCAGGCCACAGTTCCTCAGGTAGAACACATTGCCCATCAGCTCTCTCCACCCAGCCTGTTCCCCATCCAACATCAGGTTCATGTCATTGCCGCCCTCTCCTGTCCCTTCCCATGGGTGCTTTCGTCAGTGGCACTTGGATAAGGATGATAATGTCTGGCCAGTCGTATTCCATAGAATATTGCAAGGAATCTTCTCACAGGCGGTATGAGACAGGTACGGCTATTCTTGTTTTACGGAGGAGGAAGCTGAGTAATTTCCGCACCATTACAGTGCTAGTTAATGGCAGATTCAGTTGATCATTCCCAAGTCCTTTCTGTTGACCATTGTCTCAAATATTCAGCCCATGCGATGAGCTATGATACTGTCTCCCCTGATGCAGGTACCAGCCCTTTATTTAATCTGTGGTTTTCTTTTCTTACATCATTCTCTGTCTTCTTCTCCAATACTCTAAGATATAGGGCAGTGGCCAGTAGTGTGTGTGTATGTGTGTGTGTGTGTGTGTGTACACGTCTGTGTAACACACACATGCACTCCACAGCTGCTGCTTACCCCACTGAATGGCGTTTAAATGATGAAAACAGAGGCACAGAGATTGAAGTCATTAAGGCTCCAGGACACAACCACTTTGCTGGTGACAGTGGCTCAGGGAATCCTGAAGGCTTAGGGCCATCCAGTCCAGGTAGTAGGGTGTGGGCACAAGACTGAGCCTTTGAGATATAGTTTTGTTTTGTTTTTCTTTTACTTTCTTTCTTTCTTTTTTTTTTAAGAAAGAGAGGACAGTGAGAGAGAGAGAGAGAGAGGGAAGTAGTTTTTATTTAGTTTTGCATGTGACCTTCATTCCTTGGACATTTCATTGTATATGTGGTGCTGGGGTTTGAACTCATGTACTGACGCATGCCAGGCAAGCGCCATAACCACTGAGCCACCACTCCAGCCCCGAGGTATAGAGGTTTAACCTCCCTGGATCCTCAGTGCCAGAAGGAGAGGCTTGAGTTCCATGATCTGGGAGGATTCCTGGTGGTCACCAAGCAAGAGATTGCTGTTATTAAGAAAGGCTGCCATGGACGGAGACTGCAGGGCACACATACTCCCCAAAGGCAGCAGGAGCTCCACCATGCAATTCACCATTGAGAACTCCCCTGCCAACTTCAAGACTGCCTGGAAAAAACCACAAGGAGGGACAGTCAGCAATGACAGCCTCCTGCAGGTGGATAGCAGGTTCACCAAGCACCTATACCAACAGGTCTCTTACTCGAACCTCACCATGATCAGAGAGGACCAGAAAGATTGATGTTCCCATTTCATGGAAAAGGACACTGAGGCCCAGGAAGAGAATCCCAGCCTGTACAAGGCAGGGCATAACTGGAACTCGTACTCAAGTCCCTTCCCCCCATTCATTTCCCTCTTTATGCTGCTGTTAAAATGACACATGGCCCTGGTTTGGCAATGTCACTGCTTCATTACCTGTTCACACTGTTGCAGGGACAGTTTCACAAGAGCAGGGCTAATTCACACGATTGACACCTGGCAGAGGACCTGCTTCAGGATCTGGAAGAACTACCTGCCAAACTACCTGTCAGCCAGGACCACACTGCCAGAAGTCATTTTCTAAGATGACCTAGACATTAATTCCTGGCTCGTTGATGCCTGAGGTGAGATTTCCTCAAAGTACCTTGCAACCAACCTCCCCACCTGCCATTGATTTTTCCCAGGGGTGACAAGGGAATTCTCCCTGGCAGCTGTGTCAACATTCCTCCGCTCAGCTGCACACCCAGGTTCCACCCTGCAGAGTGGCCCACCCTCCTGTTGGCACCACTCTTCTTATCTCCAAGACCCAGCTGAACCCTGGTGTTCCTCCAGGTCCCTCTGAGCATCTGGCTGGAGCCTGTAGCAAGGCACAGGAACCAGCTGCAGAGCCGCATCAACTTATAGGAGAGGCACAGGAGGGGTGTGTGCCAGGGATATCACACCTAGAGGCACAGGTGAAGCCAGGTCAACGAGGACACAGACTACTGCCTCTGAGTTTTCTAAATGGTATGAGGATGAGGGTAGAAAGCAGGAGAGGCCTGTGTTGCCTTGGAGATGGTGCGGGGCTTCCACGCTAGTGACAGGTGTGTGAGCCTCAGCTCTGCTTCACTTGCCCCCTCCACTTCGCTCTCCCTCTTTCCGCCAGAAGCCCTAGAGCTCACTGCTGTCCTTGGCCTCCAAGATGGCAGTGATGCCAAGCAGATGTGTGGTTCATTACCATCTTACCATTATGTTTTTATTGTTTCTCCTCCTGCTGCATCTTAAAGTTGAAGAAATTGAGATTTAAAAATTTAAAAAAAAATTCCCTAAGGTTATCCGGCTGGTAAGCAGCTGCCCGGAGCCCCCACCCCCTCGCACTTGCCCATCCGGGCTTTGCAGTCTGGATGGTTCTTGACATCTCTCTAACCAAATCCACTAGTGCTGTGTTTCATCAGATACCCCTCTCATTCAGCAAGTGTCCATAGACCCTGCTGTGGGCCTGGGCACCTGCAGGGACATAAATGAAAGCCATGCTATAGCCCTCACCCAATCACTTCTCTTCTCTGGGCCTGTCTTCATATCTGCAAAATGAGAGGATTGTCCTAGGTGGCACATTACAAAACCCCTCTTCATGGAAATGTGGGGAAACGGAGGCCCAGGGATTTGAATTGTTATGAAAGTACCTGGAGCGAAACCAAAAAATAAGACCAAACCAAGATTTGACCCTTAGAAGTAAATGGTTTTGTTACTAAGAACAGGATTCCACACTTGAGAATGAGCCTTGTGGGCCCCTCGAGAGAGGAGGAGACTGACCTATTTCTAGTCCTTTAGTATCTGACCCAGCCCTGAGTGTGGCGCCCTGGTGTGGGGTTCGCCTTGATAATTGGGTGCCTTGATAATTGGTAAGCTGTTTGCTCCAAGTCTTTTTTGCTGCCAGGGTACTGCAGAGTTCCCTGAGAACCCTAATGCTCCAAATGACTCATTTCTCAGCCGCTTTCCTCTGAAACAAGAAATGGTATTTGAATAGCGAGTAGTGACTGAAACAAGACCCCTAGAGATTTAGGGTTGCAGGACTGACCTACCCTGGCAGCCTGTGGCCTCACAGTGGCCAGGGTATCGACACCCACAGCTCTCTGGGTGTCTTAGAGAAGGGAGTGTTTGCATTGGACATGGAGATAAAAACAGGAGGAGAGGAGATCCAGGGGCCACTTCGGATTATTTTGTTGCAAGTCCCTTTCGAAAGCTGTGTAGCCTGTTTTTCTTCTGGGCTGACACAGAAGGCAGGTTTTGACATTGGTGCAAGTTTATTTGCCCTTCTGACCAGGTCTCCTGCCACCTTCAACGACACTTCACACCCCCTGCCTTGGTTTGTATAGAATTACTATTTGTAGGTAGTTAGAGTGGGATGGGCTACACTTCGGAATGTCATCTCCCAGGTGGGGACACTGAATCTCAGATCAGCCAGCATGGTATTTAGGTGATGGGGACAAACTCAAATAGTCCTCCGTATCTTCTTAAGTCCACAAGCCCAGCTCTCGTATTTCTTCTCTTCCATCCTTCATCACCCCCTTGATCCCTTTATACCCAAAGCTGTTCTGCACACAAATTTGCACTCACTTTTCCCACTGATGACATGGTAGAGTGGGACTCAAACTCAGGCCTCCTCCTCCTCCATCCAGCTCCTTCTTCAATACCATGGCATGTAATCATGGCCATCTGCTCTGAAATTTACTTTTGCATCTGCTCTTAAACAAGACCCTTGTAAGTAAATGCACAGTGTAAATAAGATCAGATGAGTATATCAGGAGGCCAAGTAATGTTCCCCCTCCACTCCCTGCCAAAGATGTCCTTGTCTTAATCCCTAGAACCTGGGAATGCTGTGTAACAGAGACTTGAAGGTGTGACTTAACTAAGCATCTTGGCGGGAGGCCCTAAGTATAAACACAAGGGTCTTTAAAGGAGCAAGGTGCAAAGGTAAAAGAGGAAAACCAGATTTGGGGACAGAAGAGAGGCTGGAGTGATGAAAGCCAGCACCAGGAGGCAAGGATGCAGGTGACCACCAGAAGCTGAAAAATCAAGGGGATGGGGCTTCCTTAAAGCCCCAGAAGGAACATCCAGCTGGATGCCTTGAATTTAGCCCCGTGAAACTGATCTCTAGCCTCCAGAACTCCAGTAAGAGAATCAATTTGTATTTTTTAAAGCCACCAATCTGTGGCTTAAATTTAGAATAAGAAGCTAATGCAAGTACTATTTACTATTTATCTACTTAAGAGAACAAACTGCTTGAAGCGTTTAAATGTAACCTTTGGTTTATAAATAATCCACAACAATTCACTGTAAGCCAAAGCCATGATTGCTTAAGCTGGCCCTTAGATATTTGATTAGAAATCATCTCAAGTTACTCATTAAAGACAAATCTCTACTAGGCCAGGTTTTGTAAGTCCAATTTTGTGTTGGAGATACGGAATTTTGTTTTATGCATTTGAAAATATGTTACAAAATCTCTAAGACTTTGATTAATTCTCAATATATCTATAAATGAAGTATACTTCATGTGTACAATGAAGACTAATGCAATTGGAAAGGTGGAATTAGCGAATTAATTGATGTTCCATTCTGCTGAAGACTGATTCAGTCATATATTTCTACTTTGAATGGAGGTGTCTATAGAGAACATTCACCTTCTGGCATATATGTCGTTTATCAGCTTCATGTGCATGATGAAAATAGCTTATAATTCTAAATTTTATAACAAGACACATATATCAACTATTAGCTTTGGGTATGGATATATGAATGCAAAGAAAATTCATTTTTGTTTGTCATCCTTCTCCTAGGGGGAGTTAATATGTGGGTTTCAGCCTTGAGATATTTCTTTTTTTAAATTTTTTTTATTAAGGAGTTGAGTTATTGTAAAATCATAAATTCATATAAAGTAACAATATGATATGCATTTATTCTTAAACCAGAATTACCCTCACATCACCCACACCCCAGCCTCTTGATTCTTCTATATTTTGCCCCTGCAAGTGATATAAATGTTTAGATTGTGAATTTTCCAGAATTAAATGACTGCATAAGTATCATTGGGATTCTCAGGGTGGGTAAAGAGTATGCTACATTGTTGATTGTCTTCCTAGATCCCTCCCTATCCTCCTTCCCTCTCCCCTCCCCACATATCTATGTTTCCCCTAGATTACGTGTTACTTCGCTTTTGCTGAGTCTAATACATAAGTTTGACAACCTTTCACCCATGCCTGGGTTTTGCTCTAGCCTCCACAAATAGCAGAAAACATTCAACCCTTGAGTCTCTGGGTTTGGCTAACTTCACTCAGTACGGTTTCTTCCATTACTATCCATTTACCTTCAAAGGCTGCAATATTATTGTTTCTAATTGCTGATATATATATATATATACACACACACATATATATATGTGTGTGTGTATACACACACATCTGGAACTACAACATACACAGAATAGAAATACAAATGTGGGACAGAGAACGCAAATCCTGACCTCGCTTTTCATTTAATGACATTGACTTGGAGTTGGAAGAGCAGTTGGAGACATCAGTGACATATATATATGTGTGTGTGTATATATATATATCAGCAATTAGAAACAATAATATATATATATATATATATATATATATATATATATATATATATATATATATATATAACAGTATTTGGATCCATTCATCCAGCAAGGGGCATCTGGGTTGGTTGAGATATTTCTTGGAGGTACTTGTGCCCTTGTGCTTTTTGTATAATTATTTTTTAAGAGAGAGAGGGACTGTGTGAGAGAGAGAGAATCAATTTTATTTAGTTTTTCATGTGGCTTTCATGCTCTGATACTTTGTTGTGTATGTGGTGCTGGGGTTTGAACTCACATCCTTGCACATACCAGGCAAGCACCATAACTGTTGAACCACTGCTCCAGCCCCTTTATAATTGTTATATACAAAGATGATATTTATCACACAAATTGTCTTGTTTAAATTACCACTCACTCACTATACAAATGACTATTTGTAATGGTGACTGTTTGGCTTGTAATCCTTTTGTTGATAAACATGGGTTTCAACAATATAATCTGAAAATCTAATTGGCAAAAGCTAAGGTGCACGTCATGTCCTGGGTGTCATGAGATACTGACTCACCTCCTTTCCAACACAGCTACCAAACTCTTCACTGGAGTTCACTTAATCATCAGGTTTCCAACAGCATGGAGGATGACTGGACACTCAATGGTGTTTGCTGTTCCTTACCTGGTGATAGGACTCTTTGGGTTTGTTGAAGTCCCATGGTGGAGATCAAGAGTACTGGCAGTCACACCCTCTGGAACTACAACATACACAGAATAGAAATACAAATGTGGGACAGAGAACGCAAATCCTGACCTCGCTTTTCATTTAATGACATTGACTTGGAGTTGGAAGAGCAGTTGGAGACATCAGTGACAGGAGAGGGAGAAATATGAGTCTTGATCTGAACATTCAAAACAAAAGAACCTTAAGTCAATTAAGGGAATGTACCCTCAATGAGAAGTGGAGCTGTGGCGTTAATCTGGATCCGACCAGAAACAGCTTGGATGCTCTAAAAGACAATTTGGGTCCCAGTAAGTATCTTATCTCCTTTGTACTGTTCTCCACATGGGACATCCGTCAGCACCACCAGAGACATTTATAAAAGGCCCCGCTGCTGCCATTTGTAGGTCAATTTTAAGGTACCCCGAGGACCTCCAGGCATGGTACAGGGAGGTCACACTGCCATTCCTGCAGTCTCAGAGAAAGGACTGCAGCATGTTTGTCACCACCCCGGCTGGGTGGACCTTCAGAGTGCATTTCAGGGTTCAGTTTGAGTGTGTGTTTGGGGTGATGCTGCTCACTTGTTGCACCACACCATTCATTTCCGCATGGTTGCCTGACCTGCTCTCATCCCCCTCTCCATACCCAGGGACCCTGGGACCCTGGGACCCTGAGACCAAGCTTTATCCCTCTGATGTTTTCTCCTCCATATGTCAGCCCATGCTAGGCCCACAGGGCACACTGTCAACCTCAATCCACCTCCAAAGCCAACAAATGCCAGTGGAAGGACGTGCTGGGGTTTTAGTAGCCACCTGCAGAGGAAGATTCAGACAGGTATGGAGTAAAGGTGAGTTATTGTTTTGCCCTAGCTAAATTCTCAGTGCTCCTTCTATATTCTTGCCTTGAAATCGGCGCTGCAGACTCCCCTTGTGTAAAGACAGGTAAGTGACTGTCTTACGACACATGTGGTAAATCTCCAGGGCTGTCAGGGCTACATAGAAGCTTTTCATGGCCATGGCTTACTAATACTTTTCTGGGTTTCATTCCACCCAGGAAGGACAAAGATCCCCATCGCCCATTTCAGTTTGAGGCCAGTGGTCAGATCAGTGAATGTCCTCTGGGGCAATGTGGGCCTGTGGAGGGTTTGGCCGAGGCTGACCGCAGGTGGATCCTGCAGCACCTAGGTCCAGGCCTGCCTCCTTTCCCTTACACAGGGGCAGAGCCAGAGCTGCCAATCTGGCCTTGAGCCTCACTGTGTGACATTGTTGAATTGCAAGTTATTTCTTTACCGAAGATCTGCAAGTAGCAAGTCGGACAGTGACAGCAATCTGCTGTGACAATCCAATCCAAACAGGCAGAGAAGGGAAGGGCTGCCAATGACTCCCAGTGTGGTTAGCAGAATAAGGTGTTGGGAGCTCCCTCCAGGAGCAAGGGACAGGACGCGTGCATCCTTTTGGTCACGTTTGCCTCCTACTAGCAGGGCATTGGCCAGGGGAGGGCCACACAGCCCTGGTAACTTCACACTACAGCTTTGCCCCTTGCCGGCCCCGCTTGCCTCGCTGTCTCTGCTCGGTTGCCCATCAGCTCTAGCTCCATGTCCCTGCTTCTCTGCTCTCCCCACCTCCACTTGTTGTTTTGTTGTGTTTTTGTTCCAAGCAGGCTTGTCACAGAGGCAGATCAGGGAGGCACATGAGATTGTCCCGTGTGGGCTGCTATCACTTGTGAACGCATCTGCCTCTGGGCTCACTCCTCCCTAACAGCTGGCCTCTGGAGCCAGGAGATGGCTGCTGCGTCACAATCTGGAGAGGTACAGCCCTCGGTGGGGCACAGCTGGCCTGCCACCCCTACAGGTCCTGGGGGCATCTCCACCCTCACGCGCAACACTCTTGGAGCCTGAGGCCTGTTCCTTCTCCTCCTGGGGCTTCTTCCTGCTACACTTGTCAGGAGGGAGAGGAGAAGCTCTGGCACTGTTCCCTGCTATCTCCTGTTACTCACAGCCTCCAGCCTTAGCGAGGCACCTCCACAGTGATTGACACTCCAGCTCTGGTTCTCCCAGGCAGACAGATCTGTTCACCTGGAGCCAGAGAGCCTCCCTACCCACTGGCTATGCCTCAGTTTCCCTATCTGAACCACTTCAGTAGAAACAACTTACAGCTCTCAGAATAGGAAATTCAGAAAAACCTGACGAACATAAAGAAAAAGCCATTCACATTTCTCCTTTTAACATTTTGTTCTTTTCTTTTTTTTATAACTTTTTTTTAAGAGAGAAAGGGATAGTGAGAGAGAGGGATAGAGAGAGGAGAAAAGGAATCAATTTTATTTAGTTTTTCATGTGGCCCTCATTGCTCTGACACTTCGCTATCTACATGGCGCTGGGGCTGGAACCTGCGTCCTTGTGAATGCCAAGCAAGGGCCGTAACCACTAAGCCACCACACCAGCCCCCATTTTGCTCTTTTCAATCTTTTATGTAACTGAATAAGACTCTATGTACAATTACATCTGGTATTTTTAAACAATAGCCTTTCCTTACTGTCAAAGCAATACTTGTTCATTATGTAACATTTAGAATATTCAAATAAAAAGAAGAAAAGAAAAATGGCTTTTTGCTCTGTTGAGAAATAGCAAACATTAACATTTTGGTGCTTATCTGTCTGATCTTTTACAACTAGTGTATGCAGAAAGGTAAAAAATTCAAAACACACAGGACCGTAGATTTGGACCTTACATGTTTTTTTAATAAGTTTGATTTTTTCATATGACCCAGCATGAACAGGTTTTATAACAATAATAAATGTTCTTTGGCCTCACTGAAGATGACAGGGTCATACAGATGTGCTATGTCTGATTTATCCAATCTTGTGTCTCCTGACCTTTGATTTGGTCCTAAGTTCTCCCCATCATAAACAAGGCTATTATAGTCAGGTATTTTTTTCTTCCTGTTCTGCTTAAAACATCTCTGAATCCCCTGAGCCTGGCACCCTCTTGGATTACGGCGTGGATGTGTCTGATGCTGGGCATGAGAGGCCTTGGAGGAATCCGTCGGTGCAGGGTGTATGGGAGGAGCTATTATTTTATCAGTGGCACTGATAGAAATGGTGTTTGTGCTAAGCACAGAATAATAAAAGCAAACACGTAGTGCTTTCTGCATGCCAGCCACTGTTCAGAGTGCTTCGTGTTATTATTCTTTTTTTTTAGCTTTTTTTTTTTTTTTAAAGAGAGAGGGACAGTGAGAGAGACAGAGAAAGAGAGAAACAACTTAATTTAGTTTTTTTCACATGGCCTTAGTTGCTCCAACACTCAGTTGTGTACGTGGTGCTGGGGTTTGAACCCGGGTCCTCGTGCTTGCCAGGCAAGCGCGGAAACCGCTGAGCCACCGCTCCAGCCCCCTCGTGTTATTATTCTTAAGAGACTGTTTTTGACAGCAATTTCAGGTTCATGGCAAAATTGAGCAGAAGGTACAGAAAGTTCCCATAAACTTCCTACCCCACATGTGTGTAGCCCCCCACTATCAACACCCCCAGCAGAGCATGCATTTGTTAGAACTGATGAACCTACATGCATGGTCACGCAGTCACCCAGAGTCCACAGTTCACGTTACAGGTTGCTCTTGGTGGTGTGCAGTCTATGGCTTTGGACAGTGTATGTTGACATGTGGTCACCATTATGCATCATGCAAAGTCATTTCCAGGCCCTAAAGCCCTCTCTCCCCCGACCTCTGGAAGCCAGTGGTGTTTTTACTCTCTATCGTTTTCCCTTTTCCAGAATGTCGTATAATTGGAGCAACACAGCTTGTAGACTGTTCAGATTGGCTTCTTTCTTTTAAAAATAAGCATTTTAAATTTCCTCCATGTCTTTTTATGGCATGATAGCTCATTTCTTTTTAGCGCAGAATATTATTTCATTGGGTGAATGTACCATTGCTTCATATTATTTTGACATATTTAATCCTTAAAACCACCCAATGAGGTAAGCACTATTAATTAACTTTTAGATGAGGAAACAGAGGCCCAGAGAGGTTAAGCAACTCTCTCAAGAGCCAGGAAGTGGTGCAGCCCAGATTCTAACCCATCCAGCTGCAGGGCTGAGGCTCTCCTAGAAGCTAGCAGTCCCTGTCCCCCATGGGCTCTTGGGGTTGGGGGAAGGGCAAGTGGAAGCAAGAGTGTAGAGGCCTAGTGACATAACAGGAGGCTGGCACATGTTCAGCAGCCTTGAGGAGCTACGTCAAGATCAGAACACCTTGATAAAAGAATGCAAGTGATTATTTTTTTAAAAAAAGAGAGGGAGAGAGAGAGAGAGAGAGAGAAAATCAATTTTATTTATTTTTCATCTGGTCTTTGTTCCAACACCAGGTGTGTTATGTGGTACTGGGATTTGAACCTGGTTCTCTCGCATGACAGGCAAGCTGTCCAACCACTGAGCCACTGCTCCAGCCCACAGATTATGATATAAAGCAAGTCGTTCTCTTTTAGAGACACACTGTATTTGTGTGTGTGGTGGGGATAAAATGACATGATGTTCTTTGTTTACTGCAAAATAATCCTTGCTGGGGAGCAGTAATGAATAGATGGAGGGTAAGTGACACAAGATCAACTCTGAGCTGACTTTGCCGAAGTTAGATTGTGGACTGTCTCTTTTCCTGTATTTGCTTGAAATTTTTCACGATAAGTGTAGAAAAAGGGGAGGGAGTAGTGTGTGACTGCATCTCAAATCATTGGACACTTTATGAATTCCCTTTTTGTGGGTATTCTAACCCAGGATATAAAGGTTCAGAGTAGAACACGATGGCAAATCTAACTCTCCTGCAGCTTTCTTAAAAGCTTTGCTAGATGTGGTGTGCGCCTGTAATCCCAGTCGCTCAGGCGGCTGAGGCAGGAGGACTACAAGTTAACAGCCAGCCTCGGCAATTTTGTGAGGCTCTAAGCAATTTAGTGAGACCCTGTCTCAACATAAAAAAGAAAAAGTGTGCGGGGTGTGGTTCAGTGGTTAAGCACCTCTGGGTTCAGTTCCTGATACCAAAACAAAAACAAAAACAAAAAGCTGCTGGCTCCCATCAGTCTGGGGAAATAGTTAAGAGCCCAACTCCTCCAATGGATCTGTGCAGTGAGCCTTATGGGTTTGGTCATTTGTTCAAGAATGTTACTTTTGGTCTTGAGCCTGAGGACAAACTGTGAGGGAAGCAGCTAAGTTTGAGGAGCTAAGATATACAAGTGTAAAGTTAAAAAAGCAGCAAGGTAACAGATCAGCATCTGTCCCAGACCTTGGGTTGGCTGATGGAGGAGGGAAAGGGAGGGTGCTGTGGATGCTTCACCACTCTGCCTGTGCAGCTCAGAGTTCCCCTGAGAAGGACGAAGATGGAGAAGGTACATAGAGGGGACTGTTTTCCCACCTAGAGAGTCACTGTGCTGGTGGGAAGTGTGTCACCTGTGGGATACAGGATACTGCCTCCCCTTCCCCCATATATTTTTATGCCCATGGTCTTGTGCCCAGCTGCTCAGTTAGTAAAGGGAGACCTGCTTTCCAGGTGGCTGACCCAAACAGAGAGAAAGCCCTTCTCCTTCAATACCTCCTTTCTGCCTTATTGGATGGCAAAACTTAAGAAAAACCAGTCTGCCTTATAATTTTATCTGTGACTGAATTTGCTGGGAAGAATAACAGCATAAGTGGACATATATAATTTATCATATTCCAAGAGATAAATAGAAAACAAGTCTCCCTGCCTAAGAGGTGAGTGGGGCTGGGCCCACGACAAAGAACTAGTTGAAGAAACTTCTGAGCATTTTAAAAGGTGCTAGTTCTCAGGGTCACAGTATTCTCTCCTACCAATGGGAGCTGGGCGTGTTCACCTTCTCTCCATCCTCCTGCTTCTTCCCTCCCTTTATGGCCAGGGTTCAGCTATTGACATAAGTCACTTATGATCTCTGCCAGGATTTAGGATAACAAAACTGGGATGGGAGCTGTGTGCATAGGCTCTCTGCTGGGTTTCAAGGTAGGCTGACTTGCAGCAAGAGAGAGCTGCTAAGGCAAGGCTAGAGAGGCCCCAGTTTCTTGGTCTACCCTTGGCACTCTGGTCTGCCCAAGGGCCATGGCTCTAGCTATGGACTCACCCTGGCCTCCTGCACATGGGAACAGCTGACTTGGGGTGCCTACCGCAAATCCTCCTAGGAGTTAGGCCATTTGTGGATTAGAGAGAAGCTTCTGGAAGAGATCTGACTGAAGCTCTCCAGGTCCCCAGGGTACTAGATGCAGAGTAGCTGGGGTCCTGAGCATTCGTTGCCATCTTGCCTGATCTGGGATGCACAGTGCACGGACAGGACAGAGATGTAAGCAATTTAGCCCTTCCTGCTCCCACCAAACCCCGAGAAGCAGGAAGCAAGACTGAAAGGCACCATTGATCATCAAGATTTGTCTGCAACGATTGGACCTCATCAAGGCCCTGACAATGGTGCTGTCCCCCAGCCCCTGGGTTCTTTATTAATGTGCAGGCTGCCTCCTCCCCTGGCATGGAACTTCCAACACCTGCAATTCCCCAATCTGGCTTCTTCATTGCTGTCTGGAAAGGAGCATGCCTTTCCTTGTATTTGACTTTGAAGAACGCTCCCCAACAGCTTCTTCACCAAAGCAAGTCAGGAGTCCATCCTCTCCTGGGAAACTTGGCTCTTACCTTGTGTGAACAGACCCTAAGCAATTTTATCAATCACAGGGATAAATAGGAGCTAAAGGCTGAGTCTGTTATCCCAAAACAGGACTGGAACCCTAGATACACCCATGCAAAATGTGAGAAGTAAGGAATGAGACCCACTTTACTGCACCGCCCAGATGGAATCTATAAAATAGGTTAACTTCTGGGTTTCACTTTTTCAAAGAAATATTGGCTATTTTGCAAAATATATGGAGAGGAAATTTTGAGGACAAGCCTTGGGCTATTGAGAGGTCTAAAAACTATGTTCTAAAGGGAATAGTTCAAGGAAATAGGAACAATCAGCCTATGAAAGGTAAAATTAAAGGGTAAGAGTCCCCTTCCAATCTGTGAAGGCCTAGAGACGTTCAAGAAGACGGAACCAGGGCTGAAGGAGGAGAATCTGGAAGATAAATTTTGACGTTATAACATCAGGAGCTTTTTAATAATTAGACATATAGCCAAGTGCTGCATAGTGCTTCTGTCAGCAATGAACCACATCAATGGTGGTGGTCTGGTACGATTCCACCACCTTGTGATTCCCCCGTATGTCTTGGTTTGTCTAAGCAGCCTCTCTGATGTTCACACAACAAAATCGCCTAAGGACGTACTTCTTAGAAGGTAAATCACTGTTATTAAGTGGCATGTGACTGTATTTAAACACAGAAAGAATTCAGGAAGATAGTCAGGACCTCCTCAGGCAGTGGCCACAGGAATCCAGACAGTCACCCCTGAGAAAGGCCACCGGAACCCCAGCAGGAGACAAACTCCAGCACTAGGCCACTAAGAGTCCTCTGAGATGCAAGTTCTAGACACCACAAATGAGACAAAGAGATGTACTGAAACTTTTCAGTGCCTCCTTAGAAACATTTAGACATTTTGTTTTTTATTAAAAAAAACAAAAACCAAAAAAAGAATTGAAGTGACTGAATGGGAGCTGTATATGTTCTTTCTAGATTACTTTCATTATTTTGATTTCATGTCTATGTTCCTCTAATTTCAGATCACATTTTCTTCCTTTTATTTCTCTCCTATGTTATTACGTCCCCACCCTTCCTCTCTCTGCCTCTTTTTCTCCCTCCCTCCCCTTTCACACAGAGGGTTGTCCTGTGTGCCTTGTGGGGTAGAGTTGGAACACACTGGGGGAGTTTGATGTCTGGTTATTTGTGATGTGGTTAGAGTAAAAACCTAGTGGCATCTCACCTAGTCTGGTATATATTTCCATACCTTGTTTCTCTTTTCTCCCACCATGGTTATCTGATCAAGTTTGGTTTGACATGTTTGGGTGTAAAAAAAAATTTTAATCATATGGAAAATGCTCATAATATTACAGATAGGGGCTGGAGTGATGGCTTGGCAGTTCTGGTACTTGCCTGGCATACACAAGGATGCAGGTTCAAACCCCAGCACCACATACACAGCAAAGTGTTGGAGCAATGAAAGCCACATGAAAAACTAAATAAAACTGATTCTCTCTTTCTCTCTCTCTCTCTCTCACTATCCCTCTCTGTCTTTAAAAAAACTATTAGAGATAAAGATAAAAAGGAATTGCTGGAATGACTCTGGAAAAATAATCATGCAAGCACAACATAACTAATGTTAAAACAAAAAAATAAAAAAGAGAGAATAAAAAAATAATGAAGACTTACCCTAATGCGAGAGATGACACATGACATAATTACAATCATTAACATGATGCTGGCAAAAGAATGTACATCAATTTAAAAAGAAGAAAGTGCAGAATCAGACTCAATTCAGCATATAAAGTCCCATTCTATGTCATTAAGAAAAAGCATGGCTCATTCCCAAAATGGCAAACTTTTCAAAAGAAAAGTTCAACCTTCACACAAGAATAAATTTCAGAGATAAAACCATGGAAGCATTGGGCAAAAGTATAGGTGAACATTTATGGTGTCTTTGGAGAAAGGAGTTATAAATCACCACCAAGAATAGAATCTGAAATGAAATGACTAAAAAATGTCTACATGGAAAACACAATATGTGCAAGTCAACTTACAAGACAAAAAGCAGAATATTTCTTCTCCCTTTACTTCCTTTCTGGTGTATAATACAAACCACAGTTCAAACCAGTGGGGAGGAAATACACTATTTAATATATGGTATAGAGACAATTAGCTATTTGTGGATAAAATAAATTAAGCATCTGTTGTACGTGCTACACAAAATTGTACTCTACATGAATGAAAAATCTAACCTCTCACATAAAAATTGTAAATTTTTGGGAAAAGTGTAAGAAAATCTCATTATGATCCCAGGCAAAGGGAGATCTTAAGTGAGTCATAGAATGCAAAACCCATCAGTAAAGGCTAAAAAATTTAAGTTAGTGAATGAATGTTATCTACATTGTAAGCAACAGAGCTATATAGTAAGATACCCCAGGCAGTGTTAAAGATGAACTGAAAACTGGGAGAAATGTTTGCAGGGCATGTAACAAAGAATGAGAAAAACAGTACCCCTTAGAAGAATCAGCTAAGGACGTAATAGGCAGTTCACAAAAGGGGAAATACATATGGTCATGAATGTACAAGAATGTGTTCAAAAAGAAGAATAAATCCCAAGGGTTCTTGGTAATCAATAAAAGCAAAAGAAAATGCTCAAATACACTTTTATCCAGCAAGTACCGACTGAGAGGAGGAGGAAGCACCATTTAATAATTGCTATAATGGCCATGTTGAAAGATCTGGGAATTGTCCTACTTTGCTTGTATAGTCCCAATGGTGAGGGTAATTTGGGCCTGCTCTCACCTACAACATCCTCCCGTAGGAATTTCGAATAAACACGGGAAAACACATATAAGACATTTGTTGCCCCATTGTTTGTGATGACAAAAAAAATTTTAACCATTCTGTGTCTACTAAAAGGGGAGAGGTCAAGTTACATATGGTACACACATATGATGGAATACTATTTAACACACAAAAGACATTATGCATGATCATTTATATATAAAATTATATGCATTATATACATTTACAGTTCTGGCAGGAAACACCCAGACTCCCCAGGGTGATTGGTCACAGGAGGGCTTGGGATTCTAGGAAGTGAACAACGGTGTTTATGTGTCTCTTGCTCAATCACAAATGACTTAAAATATGGGGCTGGGCTCATAGCTCAATGGTATAGTGCTTGCCTAGTACGTGTGAGGCACTGGGTTCTATCCTCAGCACCACAGAAAATACATAAATAAAGTAAAGGTATTGTGTCCATGTACAGCTAAAAATTGCTTTAAAATGACTTAAAGTATAAAAAAATCATAAAAGGGCTAGGAATGGGGCTCAGTGATTAATTGCCCTTGGGTTCAATCCTCGGTGTCAAAAAAAATTTTTTTAAAAAATATAAACAATAGGAAGGATGCATGTATATAGTTGTGTGGCAATGAAATTATCAGTGATTTTTTACTGTGTTTTTTTTTATTACTAGCATTTTTTTTACCATTTTCACAATATTCTTCTATCACATTGATAATAATAGTTAAAAAGAAAACAGTTGTAAAGGATTACCAGAGGATTACCTTAAATATACGACCCCCTCACACCAGCACTTAGGTATACAGTACTGTGTTTGGGAAGGGTGGCAGGTTTTATTGCAAAACTAGGTAAGTCCCCAGTGTGCAAAAGTGCAGGAAAGAAAGGTCCCCAGATTGATTTAGCCAAGGCTGGTCAGGGGCTTGTAGGTAAATGTTCTACTTGGCTCACTCCTGGTCCATTAACCAGCACACTCCAAAAATTCAGACTTACGGACTTATGATAAATATTTAACTGCATCTAAATGCAGCTACTTTCCGGGAAATGATTTTCTTGGATGGCCAAGTGTTTGTGCTTTTAATCTTTTCTTCATTTTGCACATTGCAATACTTTGGAGTAGAAATATTTCTGGACTATTTCGGACTATTCCTTCCCTCCTTAAACAGAACGCAGAGGACTTCTGCTTTGCTGTTTCTAAAGGCTGCGGTTGGTGCCTCCTTTCTTCTGCTCCACCATGGGTTTAAAAGCTAACTTTTGGGAATTGTTTGTAAAATAATCCAGAGGACTCCTGAAGATAAAAGAACATAACCGGTAAGGTGTCTGTCTCGTTTTTCCAACCTTTTCCTTTCCTTCCGGCTTTCTGGTTTGCGGTGGTGTTTGAAGGTGGGCTGGGAGGTCGTGAAAGGTAGAAAGAAACAGCTAGATTCTTTTCTCACTCCACTGTGACTTCTCCAAGGCCCAAGGCTTTGCCATGGGCACAGAGCCCTTGCCGCACAGACTTGCCAATAGGGGAAATGTGTGGATATTCCCAAAGGGGGCAGCAGGACCGGATGTGAGATTGGTCAGTTTTCTGCAGGAGTTTCCCAGGATGTAGCAAATGATCATTAATAGCTATGCTGAGTCCAGGTAGAGATACAGCTGCCAGAGGGGCCCAGGCAGGTCTGCACCGGACCGGGCTATAACCTTAGGTCTATTTCCTTGCACAGTTAGTAGGAGGAGAGGAAGAGAGAGTGTAAAACTGAGCAATGAAGTTCAGAAATGAGGACTTTTCTTATTTATGTGTCACTGTCCTTCACCCTTCTCCATAACCTAACAACCAGGCAGTAACTCAAAGGGGATGTGATTCTCAGTTGAACTCCCAGTCCCTGAGCCCAGCGAGCTACCGCTCATTCAATATCACCAGGTAGCTGGGGTCCTGGTGACCAGATCTAATGAAAACGCAAAGTTCCAACCCCACAGAGCACAGGCCCTGTGCAGTTTGGCCTACGATGATGTGAGTAGGCAGCGAACGCTCACAGCAGGAGACAGAGAGGAGGTGAAGCGGGCTGTTCACACCTGGCAGAAGCTGCAACGAGGCGACTCCAGGACGAAGCGGGGCAGTCAGCAGAGATGGGCTGTCTGTGCCCGAGCTTTCCCACGATTCTGCATGCCGCTGTCCAATGCCACCCTTTCCCTGCTTGAAGTCTACCCTCACAAAAGGCAGAAGCAGATTATGGCCCTGGAAGCACTTAGAGTTATTGGGGGGCAGGGCTGCAGTGGTGGCTTAGCGTTGGAGGGCTTGTCTGGCAAGCACCAGGACCCTGGTTCTAACCCCAGCACCACAGACACAACTAAGTGAAGGAGAAACAAAACAAAATCCAGATGAATCAATAAAATTAATTCCCACTTTAAAAAAAAAAGTTCTTTGGGGAGACAGGGGATTGTTTTGGGTTGGTACAGCATTGTCTCTTCTCAAAGGCTGATCCTGAATCAGTGAATTGGCTCCACTGATCCTCTTTACAGTAGAGCTCTATCAACGGAGGGGTGGTGGTGTCAGTAGTTGTATTAGGAGATTTGAAACACCCTCAGCTTTGGAGGAGGGCATTGTGAATGTGTCTGGATTCCTGCCAGCTTAATCCTGGAAAAGGCCTTAAGGGTTAGTTGTCTTATTTTATAGACACAGAAATGAAGGTCCAGAAAGGTAGAGTCACTTACCAAGGCCACACAGCAACTCCCAGTCCAGGACTTCAGCTTCTCCATAGACTTTCTCAAAGTGGGGTTCCCTGATATTACATTTGAGAATCACTTGGAACGTGTTACAGGGGTTCAGGGAGATGGTGGTGATGGTAAGATGAGTTGCTAAGAGCAGATTCCTAGATCTTATCCCAGATCTACTGAATCAGAATCTCTGGGATCTATGAGCATTCAGCGGATCTTATGCAGCCCCACTTTATTTCAGTTCTAATGATCTGGATAGAGTAGCTGCCATGGATAACATGTCTCCAGAGAACACAAGAACAGATTCCACTCAGTGCCACTGACCAATGCCATGCCCCCAATTAGCTACAGTGCATGACAATTAACTTAATATCCTTTCTTGTTTAAGAGAGAGAATCAATTTTATTTAGTTTTTCATCTGGTTTTCATTGCTCTGACACTTAGTTGTGTATGTGATGCTGGGATTTGAACTCAGGTCATCACGTGTGCCAAGCAAGTATGACACCGCTGAGCCACAGCTGCAGCCCAACTTAATATCCTTTAAGCCAGAGTCACACAGTTGAATGTCAGGGCAATCAAGTCATGTTCCAGAAACAAATATACCTCTTGTCACCCCTTTTTAGGCCTTTCTTCCTCTGGGTCTAGTGTGGGTGTGTTCCTGTGACAGGTCCCTCCTAGCTTATCCTGTCATACCCACCACCTCTCTGACATCTTGCTTTATCCATGTGTCTCTGGATTAAGAGCAGATGGTTTCTGATAGGAGATTGAACCGCCTTCCCCCTAATCAACCAGAAAGGACCCAGCAAGTCCAAGGGAGATAAATGCAGCTGAGCTCACCTTGGAGGAGCCTCGTGGGCGTTCAACTGTATGATATGCCCACACTTAGCGGGCAGGCCAGCCTCTCCCTCATCGCACCCACATGCTCAGCTTTAAGCTGGAGAAGAAAATCCCTGGGCCCAACTGGATTCCTGTTCCTCCACAGGGGCTGTGGCCTTAAGGAGGGCTTGTTTCTGGGGGTCCAGCACATCTGATTGCTCCCACCTGTCTCCCAGCAGTTTCTCATCTGACTGCAGATGGCCTGGCTGCAGCTGTCAGTCCTAAGTCCAGGTAGAATGCAGCAAAGACACAGAGTTTAAGAAGACCCCATAAGGGAAACCACTCGCTCAAGACATCTCTTGGTTTAGACAGTCTGTGGACGAGTCCTTCAGCCCTTATCTATTTATTTATTTTTAAATGTAATATTTTGGCCTGAGGAGGGGTTAGGAAAGGCCGCTATTCCAATTTCTCTGCATGTTATGGTAGAACACAACACCAGAGACAGCAAAGGAGCAACAGCCTGGTATTCCTGAAACTTAGGCCCAGGACTGTTGCTTGAAAGCTTCTCAAACATCATTTGTCAATGAAAAGGCCACTCCATAGGTGTGGCCATTAGGATGTGGCCCTTCCTGCTTGGGGGCACTTTTGGTGCCTTGGCTACACACGGTCCAGGGTGTTGGCTGCAGACTTCTGAACTCAAACCTGCTTTGGTGGGTTTCCCAAGAGGACTTTGATTTTTTTCAGGGGCTGGTTTATATTTATCGAACTGGCAAGATTCATATGTTAAACTAGAAGTTCAAGCTAGTTGCAAATATACAGTGAGAAACAAATAACTGCTGCATAGCCAAGTCCCATTCCCCTTCTGGAGGGAAATCCTTGTGGAAACCAAAGTTGACCCAGAGGCTGTGTGTTGAGCACAGAGCTGCAGCCAGGGGACAAGATGAATCTGCCATTTCATGGCACTAAGATGAGTGCCAGGGCTTCATATGACTGTCCAGCCAGCGGCCTGGAACCCTGGCAGTCACGGGACTCTGCAGCCCTGTGCTTCCAGCTGCCAGGGGCTGTCAGAGGGTGGGACGCCAAGGCCCTGCTGGGGCTACCTCTTTCCCCATCTCTGCAGGGCACTTGCATCCGGGACTCTTCTTTTACTTGTCAACTTCACAACCCTTTATCACTAACCTGTTCTTTTTTCCTCCCTTGTTGAAAGACCCCCTCTTGTAGCATTAGCATCCTGTGCCTTGCATGTGCCTACTGGGTGTAGAAGTCTTCCCAGCCTACAGAGGAAAACAGAGCCGCAATGGGCACCATCCTGCAGCCCCCAAGGACTAACAGGGCAGCTACAAATCATGCTTCCTGGTGGGAAGGTCAGCGTAGGGGTCTCTGTTCTGCCAAGCCCTCCTTCCCGATGCTGCCATGGTGTGTGGTCTGAAGAGCTCAGAGGGCATGGAGCAGAACCTCCACAGATCAGCTTTCAAGGCCACTGTCATGAGGACACCCCCCAAGTGGAACACGCAGTGGCTACAGCTCTGGCCCATCATATTAGAGATTGTTCCCTTTCCCTTGCTCTGTCACTAGTGGGGACTTTCTGGCCTGGCTGAGGAGGTTCTAGTTTGGGAGCAGAACATGCCAGCTAGTATGTGACAGTAGAAGTCACAAAACGTTAGGACCTTCAGGGACGACAGCACCTAGAATGGCGTTGGGTGCTTCTTAGGCACTTGATGTTTGTTGGCTGGCTGAGTGACTGAATACCTCACTGCACAGAGACTGAAGTCAGGGGAGGACGCTTTGCTCCGAGCTGTGCAGGAGAGCAGCAGCTCCTGGGATGGGCTTCCAGATGATGGGAATCCTTTGGTTACAACACCAGTGATGGCAACTGGGTAAATACAGCAGAGCAGGGGGAGAGGGAAGGAAGTAAGGGCGAATTATAGAAAATAAATTTTTAAAAAAGCCAAGTAGCCTTGGCTTGAAAACTCACCCTTGTCTTGGGTCCTTGCTACAACTTCCCTTGCACAACTTCCCTAGCTCCAGCTAACTTCACAACACAACCTTCTTTCTCTTATGTTTCATCATCAGACTCCTTGAAAAAAAGTTTACAGCATTGTTCAGTATGGTAGTCACCAACTCCATGTAGCTGTGTCTACGTGGCCAGTCTGAACCGCGATGTGACATTAAGGATAAAATATGCTCCCATTTCAAAGACAGGAATAAAGAATGCAGAATATTCCATCAATAGTAACTGCAGATAACTTGGGACAGATAAAATATATCATTATCTCTGCTTTATTTCATGTGGCTTTTTACATTTTTGATGTGGCTACTAGAATATTTGGAATGATCCATGTGGCTTATATGCTAGATCTTGCTTCAAAGCATTTATAGACCATAACAAATACAAAGCACTGTGCTTATAAAATTAAAATGGGCATTGGTTTTATGGAAAAGCTTGTGTTGTCAAACGACCATTTATAGCCACCTTCTAAATGAGAGAGCACAGAAGCTTTGACATGGGCAATTAAGAAGAAAATAACAAGGTACCTTGCTTGTTAACCAGGAAACTTGACCCTGAAAGGTCAGGAATGGTATGACCAATGTTGGTCCAAACTTTCTGTCTCTCCTAAGGCATCCTGTCCATAGTGGTGTCCTTAGAAGTTGGGTGTGTGCTTTCTGAGGACAGAAGAGTATCTTTGTGACTAAACAGGAATGTACACATGGAGCATTTGATGCTCAGGGCAGAGGAAGAAGAGTGGGGATACAGTGAGGAGCCAAGAAGTCCAGCCAGCATGGGGAGGCCTGGGCCCTACATTGGCTGTGCATTGGCTATGGAACCTTCTAGGCTTTCTCACTGGTGGAAGCCATGCCTCGTGGCAAAAGGTGCTCTCTGGAGTCTTATCCTTCTTTACACTGGGCGGCCTTAAGCAAACTCTCCAAGACCCATGGGCATTATCTATAATAGGGGGTGATGGCGGTGCTGTCTTACAGACATAGTGACTGACCCAGCAAGCCCTGAATAAGTGTGGAAAACCAACAAATGGAAAAAATTGAAAGGATCTTAAGAGTTATCTAGGCCATTTCCCATCCAAATTCCAGAATGGCCCTAGATTTTCCCCACTCTCCAGCCAATGGGAAGGAATTTACTTTCTCACAGGCAGATCCTTGCTTGTTTGATAAATTTTTATTAAAATTCCTAATTCTTAAACTTAAAAATTTTTATTGCAGTAAAATAGTGTACTATTCACCATTTTAACCATTTTAAGGGTGTAATTCAGTGGCATTAAGTACCTTTATATTGTTGTACAACCATCACTTACAGTTATCTCCAGAAAATTTTCTCCAACAGCCAAATTAAAACTCTATATCCATTAAATAAGAACTCCCCTTAACTCCTTCTCCCAGCCCTATTGACCTTAGTCCTTTCTCTATGAATTTGGTTCCTTTAGATACTCATGTAGGTGGGATTGTGCAACATTTTTGTTTGGTGATTGCCTTGATTCACTTAGCATGGCCTTCAAGGTTCTTCCATGTTGTAGCATGGGTTGGAATTCCCTTCCTTTTTAAGGCTGGGTAATACTCCCTTAGAGGTATATATCACACTTAGTTTATCCATTCCCCCCACTCTCTCTTTTAAGAGGGAGAGAGAAAGAGAGAGAGAAGAGAGAGAGAGAGAATCAATTTTATTTTTTCCTCTTGTTTTTGTTTTTCAGACACTTAGTTGTTCATGTGGTGCTGGGGTTTGATCCTGGGTCCTGGTGCATGCCACACAAGTGCTGTAATTGCTGAACCACCACACCAGCCCCTCTTTTCATCTCATGATGGAGCCTTGGGTTGTGAATGCTGCTATTACTTCCTCTGCACAGTGAGCTGAAATCTGTCTCCCTGTGACTTACACCCACCCCTTAGCTCTGCACTTGGGGCCCCACAGCATTCAGACCAGTCCAGTTCCCAAAGGAATCACTCGATTTGAAGAGACGGCTTTGGCTGCCACACCACTCTTCAAAGGCTCAGAAACTTCATGGCCTGTTTCCTAATTTCCAGACCATTTGCCATTGTGGCTTGGGTCTTTAAACTCATTTCAATGGACTGATCCCTTTTTGTAAAGCAATCAGACTAAACTGAGCTAATCTATACCATGCTCAGGGATTACAACCTTTCTTATCTTGACCTTGCTAAAGCAGTTTCACAATACATTCTTCTTTTTTTTTTTGGCAGCTATATTTCATTGATTCATTCACTGAATAATTTTTATTGGGTTTCTTCTGGAGGAGAGGCAATTCAGTGTAGTGACTTCTGGACCCAGGCTCCCTAGGTCATAATATAAGATCTGCCCCTCACTGTGTGTCATGGTGCACATTTCTTAGCTTCTTAGGACCTCAGGTTCCTTACCTATAAAATAGGGATCATGAAACTATCATCCTCATTGGGTCATTGGAGGATTCGTGTAAAATGTCGGAAGAGTGCTTGGTACTCAATATGTGTCATTTCTCTGAGCAGGGCTCTGCTCCAGGTGCTGGGGGTGCAGCAGGCAGCCAGGCTGACCAGCTATGGGCTGTCTGTGGTTTTCAATCTAGAGAAATGGTCAGAGGTAAACCACTGCTTGACAACAAGGATTTATTGGTGGGCCAATGTGTAATTAAAAGATATATTTTTTCCTGTGGAAAGAAACCTCCATTAATTGCACTGCAGAGTACATGTGTGATAATAGGAGCACAAATTTAGGGCACCTCACTCACTAGTTTATTTATTCATTCACTTATTAAAACTAAGTCCTTTATAGTTTCCTATCATGTAAAGATTCTTGGACAAATCAGTGAACAAAACAAAGATCTTTTTTCCATTACATTTTATTGGGGGGTATAGGCATGACCAATAAACAGACAAGCATAACAAATAACCAAATTAAATTCTACATTAATAAAAGTGTAACTATATTGTCTTTGGGGAGGTAATGTTTTGAAGGTCAAGTGTGCTTGCTTCCTGTAGATGGGATGCTCTGTGTGAATGAAAGGATTTACAGATGACTCTATGGCTTTGCCTGAGGCACCAGAAGCAAAACTCAAGGTCAGGATGGCTTCGCAGAGGATGTGACATCTAAACAGGGACTGGAATGATGAGTAGCAGCTACCCAAGTGAAGAGAGCCAGGACAAGTATTCTGGGAACAGCTGCATTACCTGAAGTCCCCCTAGTTCAGGGGTGCCCCCCTCTGCAGTGCATCCTTCATGTTTAGTATTTAAGGGGAAAATCTCATGTTTATATTTCAAAATAATCTTGACTTTTTGCATTCTAAGAAAGGAGTCCTGCTGGCATTGTATCTTCTAAGAGGTTGATAAGCCTGTATTCTGTGACTTTATCCAACAGCTGATTAAAAAAAAAAGCTTAATTGAACCTGAATGAGGACAGAGTCCTTTTATCACACTTCCTTTCCTGTTGATAGTGTCATCATTAATCAACCCTCCTAGGGAACAGCCACTCGGCCGGAATTTCTCCATCTTACTCCTTAATAACAGCCCTAAGGAGCAATGAGACAAGATACCTGAAAATTCTTGCAAGTTGTCAAATTATACAAGTTGCCATTATTTAGTAGGATTGGGCCACCAACTTCTGGGAGTAGAGAGACACAGGGACTAAGTGGGCATGCTGCTGTCCTGGAACAGATGACTGAGTGAAGAAAGAAGACACCCAGATAGGCTGAAAGGTGTTCTTCATCCCTCCCACCCCCCGACTAATGGGCTGCACTGTAATATGCTCATACTGGGTAGGTGCAAGGACCTCTTGAGCAAAACACAGTTTACTTGCAGAAATGGGATCAGTTCTGAGACACTGCTATTGCATTGAAGTAACTTTTATGGATGTGACCAGATAGTAAGAATCCAAATTGGTCTATATATTGAAATCAAGTCTGTTAATTTTTTTTAAAGAGAGAGAGACAGAAAGAGAGAATCGATTTTATTTAGTTTTTCATGTGGCTTTCATTGCTCCAATACTTTGTTGTGTATGTGGTGCTGTGGTTTGAACTCACGTACTTGTGCGTGCCAGGAGAGTGCTGTAACTGCTGAGCCAATGCTCCAGCGCCAAGTCTGTTAAATTTTGCAAGGCAAGTTCATGCCCTGTTTTACATCTATCAAACACATTTTGATTTTTGGAAAAAAGAATACTCCAAATACAGAATTAACTGCTAATCAAGAGACAAATTTTAGGAGAACATGCATGCCTTGAGAAATATCCATGCATACAGTAAAGGTTGAGGAAAATTGACATTTGTGAGTATACATACATATGCATACAGATAAATGCATACAGACATACAATATACCAATGTAAATCAGGTAACTTCTCTAGTGTAAATCCCTGTGCCCATTTTATAATTGAGAAATTAGGCTCAGATGATAAGTAATTTTTCTCAGGGGACTCAAGGAAGGGGACTTAGGAGTGCTGACTTCAAAGTTCACTGCTCTTACCACACTTTCCTTCCTCAGTCAATTCAACAGATGTTGATTATATTTTTTGCTTCAAAATATACAGATATGTCTATGTCTATAGCAATATATTGGCCCATATCATGCATGCTATGAAAGTGTAGAAATCATCATTTCTACACAACAAACACACTGGGTGCCAGTGCCCAGGCAAGAAACAACACAAACAGGATCCCAGAAGGTCTCTTGTGCTTCCCTGCTGCCACAGCGGTGATTACTATCCGGATTTCTAACACTATCCGTTTGCTTTGTCTGGTTTTGAACTTATTTTTAAAGCACCATAAGCTGTCTATCATTTCTGGTATGACTTCTTTTGCTCAATTGGCGTTGTGTTGGTGACAGTCCCTCATGCTTTCGTCCACAGGCGGGTGTCATTCATTCTTTTTGCCATGTAGAATACACTACAATTTATCGATCCATTCTGCTCTTATGGTCATTGGGTTGTTTCCAGCGTGGGACTTTTGTGAATTGTGCTGAATGAGCAGTTTTTTGTGCAAGTCTTCTGGTTCACAAAGTACACACTTGGGCTGGGAATATACTAGAACTACCATTGAGGAGTCATGAGTTCTGTGTTTGTTCAGCCTTTGTAAACACTGACAGAGTCTTCCAAATTACTCATCTTAGAGTTAGTTCTCCAAACCAGACTCAAATTGCTCCTTCTGATTATGTTCACCAAATGCCCTGATTTATGAGAAATTGTCCTGGGTGGGCAGATTTCTTGGGAAAACCTGCTACACAGCATTCTGCTATCTAGACAAACTTTGTGAATGACCACATACAAGCTAAGTTGAGAAGGATTTTTTTAATGTCAAGAGGGACTCTGGTAATTAACAATGCAGAATTAGAACTTTATAGTTTGCATGACCGGAGCTTTTATTTGGGGGAGAGGTCCTATCCAGCCCGTTTCAGCACAGTCCACTTGGGAGCCTCAGGGGTCAGCACCCCATCCACCAGTACAGCAGACCAGGATTCAGTCTGGGAGCCCCAGAGAAGAGAAAGTGGCTGTGCTCTGAGACCCTTCCCAGGGTTCTTCCTTTCCACCCTCCATTTCTGAAGGGACTGTGGAGATGGACGACCAAGTGCTTGTCCTTGACTGACCCTTCTTCATCTGAGGAAGTGCTGGGGCCACCTCAGCCTCAGCTTGGTCCACTGGTGACTCAGGGCATCTTTGTTCACCTTTCACTTACAAATTCACAGCTGCTCTGCAATAGTACTCTGGTCAGCGGGGCCCCCCCTGGACTGAGAGTAGTGACATGCCACACATAACTGCATGCTATGGGCAGAAAAACAAACATGAAACCCACATGGAAAATGACAATGGCTGGAGTTCCAAACCACCACCGAGCTGCTTCTGGCAAGGGCGGCCTTTGGGAGCAGCGGGTGTTTATTTATTCAATCCTGATCTGTCTCCAAAACACATGCTTCTGATTTTTATGCTACATCATCCCCATTCTCCCAAAGAGCATCTCTTCTCTGCTCACTAGTTTGCTGGAGGCCCTGAAAACAGGGCACCCAAGCTGCCTGCAGGGTTGCGCTCAATCAGCTTTCACAATAATGACATGGGAGCTCCATGAAAAGCCACAGGGATAACTTGGCCAGCATGGCTGTGGGCTAATGTGCAGTGTCAGGTGAACTTGGCCAGAGTGGGGAGTTGATGACTGTTGATTTTACAGAGCAAGCATCTGCACTATGGTGAACTGCATTAGAGCAGTCTTATCAGCCTCCGAGTTTATTTCAAAGGTGAGAGGGTAAAAGAGTTTTCGATGTTACACCTGGGCTTTTATCTCAGCTCTGCCATTGACCGTTTTTATGTCCGTGGACAGATTACTTTACTTTGGATCTCTTGCTGGTCTGTAAGATGGGACTCAGAGACTTTATCATATTCTAAATCTGTCCCAGGTCCCCAGCTTTGTAACTCCATGCTATCCTGAAAACGTAGCATCCAAATTAGTATTTGTGATATGGGCTTTTGGAATTCAATAAAAGATCACTTTTTTCTTGCTTCTCCACAAACTTTGCTAAAAAAAAAAAACCTGATTCTGAGTTATAATATTTTTTAAACTCCCTGGAAATCATGGATGTGTGCAATATTTTAATGCTATTATACAGGAATAGGAGTTCTTTTCCAAAGAAACTCCTACTCATTTAATAACGTTTGCTCGGTGTGTAGCATGTAAGGGAAACTCTAAGTCACGGTTACCAGACTGTAATGTAGAGTGCAGAAGAGCGTGAGAGGGCCAGGGAGGAGCCCCAGGGGGGACTTCATGGAAAGTACTGTGAAGTGAACGTTGAACTCCACTTTGACAGGTGGAGACCTGGAGAATCTTCCCTTTGAAGAGGAAAGGCTCACAAATGAGGGAGATGGTTTTGGGGATGACAAGCAAGGGTGGCTAGAATTAGAGCGGCCCTGTGTTCTGTCTTGGCCAGGACAGCCTCAATTTATGCCTTCTGTCCTGGGATAATTATGAACAATGCCACTTTTCACTCTCAAAAAGTGCGCCAGTCTAGACGTTGAGTTCTATGGTCACTGTAGCTCTAAGTGAGGCTGTTGAAGAGGCTGACTCCACAAGAGGCTTAATGAAGTCTGCAAGAGGAGGAACTAAGCTGACGAGCTGGCTGGCTGGAAAATACAGGGAGAAAATGGGGTGGAAGGAGTTGGTGATTGTGACAGATGACTATGAATTTAGATCAGCAAGACAAAGCTGGAGGGAGCCCTGCCATCCCTGAGTCCAATCCCAGATCATCATTTCACAGGTAAAGGGACAGGGGCAAGAGAGATTGGTTGGCCATGTGGAGGCCTTGCCACTACCTCACTGCACTGAGTTGACACTGTTGCCCCCAAATTAAAGCCTACCTAGCACCTGCGAGTGTGAGCTTGTTTAGAAATAGGGTTTTGCAGATGTAATCAAGTCCAGATGAGATCATACTGGTTCGATCACATTGGTGGGACCTATGCCAATATGACAGTTGTTCTTATAAGACCAAAGAAATTTGGATGGTCACACAGGGAGAATGGCATATACACAGGCAGGGATGTGTCCACAAGCTAAAGAATGACAAGGACTGTTGGGAGCCACCAGAAGCTGAAGAAGAAGGATCCTCTACAACAGGTCTCAGCGAGAGAGTGGCCCCACTGACGGTGGACTTCTAGCGGACAAGACTTCAAGACAGTACACTTCTGTTGCTTTAAGCCATCTAGTTTGTGGTATTTTGCTATAGTAGCCCTAGAACATGAAGATGCTCTGTAAGATTTTTCCTGGTCAGAATATTCAGATGGTGCTGTTGGGGAGGCACGTGAACCAGTGATACTGAGCACAGAGGGAGATCAGGATTTAAAACAGAGCCAGGCTTGGTAGCTGGGACAGGGAAATGGGAGAGAGAACCACAGGGAAGGGAGAAAAGGATGGAGAGGTTCTGCAGAAGGGCAGGAAAAGAGAGCAGAGACGGGGAGGCATTGCTGTGGAGGAGCTGTGGAGGTCCACACCAGGAGCTGAGGGCTGATTTGGCATTGTGGTCACTGTTGACCTTTGCAGGACGGCCTGTGGAAAATCACAGGGCTTAGGAGCCACCCTGTGAAGGCTTCAGGACTGAGTGCGTGAGTAAGGAGAGGCAGGGGAGACAACTACCCCAAGACTTCAGGATGGAGGAGAGAAATTGGCAACAGTTTAGGGTTGGAGCAGGGAAGAGATTTGATTAGGTGATGGAGGCATCGAGCTTATTTGTGGAAAGAGGTGAGGAGAGGGGAACGTTGTAGACATCAGCACTTGCAGTGGGCAGGCAGCTGATGGCCCTTGGCCCCACATGCTAATGCATACACAGAGCACACAGGCACTTCCCCAATGGTTTGCCTCCCTGAACCCAGCCTTGCTCAGTCAATCTCTTGGGCCACCTCTGGGCTCTGAGCCATCTCCTAGGGGGTAGACTCTGGAGTGAGAGTGAAGGCCACAGCAGTGCAGAGACAGTGACCCCCCCCCCCACCAACATGTAGTGAGCAAAGACTCATATCTTTGGGTCTTGGAGGATAGCGCAGGAGTCCCCAGGAGGAGCAAGCACCAACTCACAGAAGTGGGGCTCAGCTGATGGCACACGGCACAATTACTAGAGGAATTGAGCAGCACACTGGGTCACCAGCTGAGGAGAGCTGTTGGGGTACAACAGGTCAACACCTTTCCATCAGCCTACTAATGAACCCCCACCCCTCTGGCTCTGCACATCACCTGTCACATTTTGTAAAAAGAAGCCTGGTAAAGTGAGGCAGCTCTGTGTTCTTGTATCTGATGAATCTCTCCTACCTCTTCTCTCTAGAGTTCACCTAACTTTTACCTTCATTTCTTCTTCTGTCTTATGGGGAGATTTATCCCTAGGTGTAAATCACAGATGGAGCTTTAAGAAAGTACTGGTGGGGCTGGAGGGGTGGCTCAGTGGTTATGGCACTTGCCTGGCATGGGCGAGGATGGGAGTTCTTTTTTTTTTTTTTTTAGATGAATATGGAGTTACAATTGAGGGGGAGACATCAAACACTCAAGAACAAATGTATATATACTTAGTTAGAGGATGGGAGTTCTAACCCCAGCATGTATGCAATGAAGTGTCGGAGCAATGGAAGCCACATGAAAAACTACATAAAATTATGTCCTTGTCCCTCTTTCTTTAAAAAAAAAAAAAGTATTGGTTGGGTGTGGTGGTGCACACATATAATCCAGTGACTCGGGAGGCTGAGGCAGGAGGATTGCAAGTTCAAAGCCAAAGCCAGCCTCAGCAATTTAGAGAGGCTATGAGCAATTTAGTGAGGCTATGAGCAACTGTCTCAAAAAAAAAATGCTGGGAATGTGGTGGTTAAGCACACCTTAGTTCAATCCCTGGCTGGGGGAGGAGGAGGAGGAGGAGGAAGGGAAGAAAGAAGAAGAAGAAGA